>JAJOOO010004502.1:0-34889 GCA_029582685.1 Solanum piurae | reverse complement strand
GGCAATAATTATTTTATTAAAGAAAAATATGTGTAGAAAAAGTAGAAGTAGATGAAGTTACTTTAGTTCATCTTTTTGGTGGGCCTCAATGTACAATTTCTATAGCTTTTAGTCCAACTCTTTAGTGCAATGTTGGTCCTCCAAACTCCCATTTCTAAATAAGAGTAATATAAATATAACTTTCATTTGTCAAAAAGTTGACACAACACATGTTATTGGTCTTGACATTTTACGCAAGCACATAACAACGGTCCAAATTAGTCTTCTAGAGGAATATTTCTATATATATAGTCATAAATATATTTTGGAGAAAATTTGAGAAAAACTTAAAATATAGTATCTTACTCTTTTTTGTTTTAAGGACAGAAAAGATATTATATATTTTTAATGGATATTAAAAATGATATTTCTTATATTTAGATATATAATATAGGAGTAATATATTTCAAAAGTCCATCTTATATAGATGAGACCATTTGAATATATTACTTTCTCCGTCTCAATTTATATAATAAGTAAAACAATACGTAGCATACTTTTCTTTTATTACGTTTGTTGGCCAAACGCCTACTCTGAAACTTTTTCTTTTATTACGTTTGTTGGCCAAACGCCTACTCAGAAACTCAACAAGCTGAGGAGCAGAGTGCAGATAAACCAGAAATGGCTTCTCCTTTTCCTCCTACTATCCATGTTGTTGTGTTCCCTTTCATGTCTAAAGGCCACACAATTCCTATCTTCGACCTTGCTCGCTTTCTTCTCTGCCGCAAAATTTGCATCACCATCTTCACCACTCCTGCTAATCGTCCATTCTTCTCCGATTCCCTTTCCGGCACCAACATCAATATCATCGAAATCCCTTTTCCTCAAAACATACAAGGAGTTCCATCAGGTGTGGAGAGCACTGATAAACTTCCATCCATGACCCTTTTTCCTACTTTTGCCAACGCCACTAAATTGATGAAACCCCATTTCGAAAAGGCCTTGGAGTCTCTTTCTCCAGTTACTTTCATGATCACTGATGGCTTTCTCAGCTGGACTTTAGATTCAGCTAACAAATTTGGTATCCCGAGGCTTGTTTATTACGGCATGAACGCATTTACAACGGCCTTGACGATTTCAGCTGCTTCACTTCTTAGAACAGAATTGTCCGACGATGAGTATTTCCAAGTTCCTGATTTCCCCTGGATTAATATCACTAGGAATGACTTTGATTCACCCCTCAGAGATCGTGATCCCAAGGGTCCCCATTTTGATTTTATCATGGAGTCAATTATGGCGACCTCTAAAAGCTATGGTCTACTTGTGAACAGCTTTTACGAGCTCGAATCTGCTTATGTAGACTACCGTAACCGTGTCTCTAGTCCTAAATCATGGTGCGTTGGACCTTTCTGTGCTGTTCACAAACCGTCTAAAGAACAGCAGGGAGTCTCAGAGAAACCTTCGTACATCAAATGGCTTGACGGAATGCTAGAACAGGGGAAGCAAGTTTTATACGTGGCATTCGGGACCCAAGCAGAGTTATCTCCTGAACAATTCAAGGAAATCAAAATTGGGTTGGAGAAATCCCAAGTGAACTTTTTGTGGGTAGTCAGGAAAAGTATAGATGAAGTCGACGACGGGTTCAAAAACAGAGTGAAAAACAGGGGATTGATGGTGACAGAGTGGGTTGATCAGAGAGAAATCTTGAGCCACGGGAGCGTTGAAGGTTTTCTAAGCCACTGTGGTTGGAATTCAGTGGTGGAGAGCATATGCGCGAAGGTTCCCATACTGGCATGGCCAATGATGGCTGATCAACACCTGAATGCGAGGATGGTGGTGGAGGAAATCAAGGTTGGACTAAGAGTGGAGACGTGTGATGGGTCAGTGAGAGGGTTCGTGAAGTGGGAAGGTCTGGAAAAGCCGATAAGGGAGTTGATGGAAGGAGATAAAGGTATAGAGGCAAGGAAGAAAGTGAAGGAGATCGGAGAGGCAGCCATTAATGCAGTAAAAGAAGGTGGATCATCATGGCAAACGTTGAATCAGCTTATTCATGAGTTAACTGAAAGAAGACAGGTTTAAATTTACGTAGCATTATACTATATTTTTCGGCTGAATTATGTGTTAAAAATGAAGGTAAGAAAACTCTCAAGTCTGAATTATGTTTACTAGTAAAAATAATTTGAATCTCATTAATTTTCTTTATATCTTTCCAAATATGTGTCATGTGTCTTCTCAAAAACAAATAATTTGCCGTCATTCCTACCAAGGAAAACAAATGTTTTTTTTTATAATACCGAGAAATGTCAAAATGATTGAACCGAACATGTAAATGATCAATGGGTTCCTCCTTTCTTAATCAGAGATTTCGAATTCGAGCCATGATATAAAAAAAATTCTTAATAGGAGGCTTTTCTTTTAAATGAGACCTTACATAATACAAATTTAAATTAATCGAATTCCAACATAGATATTAAACTTGAATGAAAAAAAAAAAGGTTTATGAAATATTCCAATTTCAACCACCTCAATTGAACTCCCTCACAAAACAATGTAGCAATAGAAGTGCCGTGTCGGACTGTGACATATATCAAGATATTTTATTGAAAATTAGTCCTAATTATTAGCTAACCAGAACCGAAATTTCAAATTTATAGATTCTGAGTTTAAGAATAACAATTATAAGTGATTATAACTGAGTTTTAATTCAATATTTGTTTACATTCAATAAACTTTTTGATTCAAATTAAATATCCTATTTAAGTAAAAATTATCTGGTTGAGCCAATAATCAAGCTTTTAGCTCGGCCTCTCATTATTGTGCTATATAATTATTATATCTATTATAGTTGTTGACACCCAATTTTGGACCTCCACAATATAAATTAATCATCGATCTTCCTAAATTCTAAACGATTTGATATAATTAGTTTTATAAAATTCAAAATAATTTTCAAGTCATGTTAAGTAGTTTTGTCATTTTTACAAATTTTAAAATAATAAGTATGATGTTTCATATAATTATGTATCTGATTAATATGTTTTATGAATGTTCGAAAATCGTATCAAAAAGATTTTAGCTTTATTTAAATATTTGGTTATTTAGTCGTCTATATTGGTGCATTACCTAGTTTATGATTAAGTTAATTATTCTATTTCGTTAAGATTAAGAAGCTCGTTAATTAATTAATATCAATTTGTCTTATTTAATTACTAGCCGAATCTATCTGAATTAAATCGAATTGGCTAAGTTTTTTCTAATCCCCTTTCAACCGACCCCACCCTTTTTTTTACAATTAACATCGGCCCCTTAATACAACAATACAACGATCCAAACATATACATTACAATACCAATATTTTCCAAAACCCAATTCCCTTTTCCAATACAACAGCCCACATCTTATTCCCTGTAATTCCCCAACCCCATTCACGTTCCAGCCCACTTTACCCATTCTAACTCTTTTTTTATGTGTTCAAATTAACTTTCAACCCAGCCTTAGCTCCTAACCCGGCCCAACTCCAACTTCCACAAAAGAAGCTGCCCAACGTTAATAATTTCAGAAGTAGCAGCTCACAAAGGACAGAGCAACGTTCACAAACGTTGGCTCTCCAAACCAAACAGACAGATTCACGGCGATAGACGGAAAAGCAAGCAATTTTGTTCTCTTCTTCCCGTCCCTTTCATTCGCAGTCGCAGAGGCACGCGTTTCTCCCCTTCCTCTTTCGGAATGGGGAGAAAATTTCAGAAAAGCATGTGTCCCCCAAAATGGTGAAAGAGATTTCGAGTTTGAAATTTTGGAATTGGGCCTTTGAGTTCGTTTTTTTCATTGATTTCCCTCCCAAATCCGAACCCTAGTGTCCCTCTATATAAGCTCTCTTCTTTCTCAGCACACGGGGGGATTTTTTTTGAGAGTTGGAAAATTAAGAGTCAAAAGGGGCTGGATTTTCTTTAGAACAGTGACTCCAAAACTCAAGAAATTATATACATTTTTCTCTAATCCTGAGTCGTGAGAGAACCTTTGTTTGAGTTTGATTTGCATTTCGTGGTCAGCTGCTGGAGACTTGAATCCGTGTGGTGGAAGAGGTCGTTCCGCTCGTTGTTGTCTAGTTCGCTGCCCTTTAAAAGGTAATTCCTGATTTTAGTTTGTATTTCGGCTAAGCTCGATGTGTTGGTATGCTCGATTCTCGACCATCGATCTGTTTAAATGATAGAAATTCAGTTTCGTTTTCGATTTATTGTCGGGCTTAAGTCAGTACTCAGTAGTATAGCTCCCTTTCCAGTCAATCGATCTTTGTTTTTTTTGCTTTTTTTTTGTTCTTCTCATATAAGCTTGGTTTTGCCTTTTGAGTATGATCATTTGCTTCTGGCTGTCGATAGGCGTGGGGATTCTTCATCCTCTTTGTTGACTGTTGCAGTTCTTCTAGTTATGAATATGGTCTAGATGTGTATAGATGTTGGGGTGCTGACCTGAGTTATCGTTTTGCTTTCTTATCTCTCTTAGTATAGTCGTGACCGATTTCAAAGTGTCATTTTAGGTCCTAGCTTGTTCTTGTTCATTATGAATCTGTAATAATGTGTGAGTATTTGGTGCCGCGTCCTTCGTTCTTTCACCTTAAGTTGAAGGTACGAAGTAAGACATCAATATTTTGAGTTCTTAGTATTTATATTTATTGTCTTGAATCTGTAGCTGACTATTTCTACCTTGTTAACTCCCTTTCATGCTTTGTTTATTCGCAATATAGCTTGTATGTGACGAATTAGTCAAGTTTCGTATTTGGTTTGACCTAAAAATCTTTTCAAAATATATATTGGTGTCCTGTTCTTGTATGTAATTTGGATCATGAGTTGTGTACTTTTCTTCTGGGTAATAACTTATGGTGATTGAGTCTCATGGCGGAAAGATTTTAGCCCTATGAGTTGAGTTTTTAATTCATTTTTTTTGGCTTTGAATGTGTGCCTATGTATATAAAATATGTGTTGAAACTCACTACAATTCTCCGTATGCCCATGCTTGTCCCTTTTTATTTATTACTATTACTTATTTACTTATTTTACTTTTTCTATTATTCATTTTTTTTTATTTTGAAATTCTGAAAAATGCTAAAAAAATATAATAATAATAATAATAATAATAAAAAATAATAATCTTTTATTCATGACCAAATTCCAGTGAGCAGTAGCAATATTTGGCTAATTTTGTCTACTACTTTGTCCAACTTGCTTAAGCTTGTTCTATATATGGATTTATTATTCCATTTGCTAGGTTTCATATTGCATTTTGTAGTAACACATTACTTAATGATCAACTAATCCGTGTTGTCTATAAATTTTTATTTTTTTGTCAGCGTGTGCAAATTAAGTTCTTTGCAAATGTGTGTGTGTTTGTGACTTAAGTGTGGATTTACCTCTAAAAAGTTTCACCTTGGTTTGGTTGCTTTCTGTTGAGAAGTTGTTAGCTTTGAGATTTTTGCCCTTTAGAAAATATACTATTTCACCTTTGTTGCTTTATTTTTTTTATTTTTTTTTATCTAATGTATTACATAGTTTTGTCTAGTTTATGCTTATTAGTGATAGTATGTGGGATTTCCTGTGGAGCCTTTAAATCTTTATAATATCCTCTAGTTGGAATTGTATGCTCATTTATGGGAATCGGTACATGTGTATTTGTTTTTTCTTCTTTTTTTTTTTTTGTTTTGTTTTTGTCTTATCGTTCTCTTTCTCTGTTCATTTTGGCTGAATTATGTGTTAATATTTCATTTTTTCTTGCATGTGAAATCCGCCCGAGTTTGTCATGAACTCTTATCTTCTCTCTTGCATTTCGGGAGAGCTGTAAAAGCTCAAATCCTATTCCGAGTCAGTCAGCCATAAAAATCGATGAACAGGTCTCAAAGGTGGAAGGATGTGAAAGTGGAGGAGAATTGAAAGATTGGGCCAAAGGCTCACTCTTGATAAAAAAATTGTATTTTGTTATTATTGGGCCTAAGCCCACTTGTTTATTATTATTTTGATAGAGTTTAGGACAGGTGAAAAATTGGGCCTAAGGCCCAAAGAAAAAATATTGCTTTACGTTAGTTTAGGACAGGTGCAAGTGGCACTAATGGGCCGAAGGCCCAAAACGAAAATGGGCCCAAATATCGGCCCAGGCGGACAGAAAAAACCGAGTTTGGGCCCAAATCTTCTTTCCCTATCTCATTTACTTGCTATTAGATGTTTACGTGTTTATTCAATTTTCAGGTTTCCTAATCAATTCCCCAAAAGATAGTCACTTCAGGATTTTTCTAAAGACTAAATAATCATGCTTATTTTCCTACTTAAATTACTTTAAAATTTTACTTGATAATATTTTAAATATTTCTTCCTCTCCTAAAAAATGATTGTAAGTCCCGATCGCTTATTCCCTCTAAATTAATCAAGTATGCCTATTTTCTCAAAAATAATTAGTCAAATAATTAATCGTTGGATAACCGCATATTTGCGGGCATTTTGGGTGCTTTAAACCCCTTCCCAAAATGCTAATAAGAACTTCGAACCCTTTGAATATTTTCAATTGATTTCTGTTTTAATCTGTTGAAAAAATCGGTTTTCTTAATTTCACCTTAAAAATTAAGTGGCGACTCTAAAATCAGTCTAAATTATATTTTTTAATAAAACAATAGTTATAATTACTCTCTTCGTTCAATTGTATTATCGTTTGACTAAATTATTCTTATTAATTATATTTTAGAAATTTAAATTCGATTATTATAACTTTATAGAGTTAATTAGTGATAACGGTAATATTATAATAAAATAATAAATTTTCTTAATTTGCTAAACTTGACAAGTAAAAAAAAAAAATTAATAAAAAGTCAAGTAAAATGAAATGAAGGAAATAACTACAAGAACTTGTTCGCTTTGCATCACATAATTATAGTGTAATTGAGACGTGTGATGGATCGGTGAGGGTTCGTGAAGTGTTGAAGGTCTGAAAAAGCCGATAAGATTGAACTACAATTCTTGTCATCTTTTTAAATTGTTTACAAGTTTATAATTATTTTTCACGTATTCTCAGTTTAATGTTTTTTTTTATATGAAGAATAAATGTTCATAGGGTTTATTAACAACCAACACTGATAGACAAAACAATTTATTTTGAATCAAGCAAACTTTGAAATGATTTTTTTGAACAACACAAAATTTGGTAAAATAGTTATCATCCGGTGTTCATAAAAAATCATATTTAACTTGCGCAAGCACATCATATGCATCTATTTATTTATCGTAAACACTAAGATTAAGCTTACTATTATTTTTTCTCTTTTAATCATGCACCTGCTTAATTTTTGTTTTTTTAAATACCGTACTACATAACAAGAACAAAAAGGAGAAAAATATTGTCACTTCGAATTGAACACCCAACCCCCACAATAATTCAACATACTTTAACTAAATAAAACTAAGATTATTTTCCATCCTTGAAGTATTGAAGCTTCTGCTTATTTTTTAAATGAGGGAGAGCGTAGGTCGGGAGAGAAAATTGGTAAAAAAAGTTTTCCATCTTTTACTTTTTCAATGACTCAAATCTACGATCTTAATCAAATATATAGAATTAAAGATTATATATATATATATAAGATTTAATTCATTTTTTCTACTTGCAATTTTTTTTTCATCTCAAGATTTTTCAAGGAGTTCTATAGTGAATTTATTATTATTTTTTGTAATAGCGAAGAGTATAGACAAATTTACTAGTTAAGACTTAAAGATCATAAATGAGAAGTCAAGGACGCAACGTAATACCAAATGAAAGAGGCATTGAAGTGGCAGCTAGTGCAACAAAAATGTCTTAGTCTTCTTTAATGAAAATAGACCTCTCCATTTATACCTTATAATTAATTATGCTAACGTTTGTGGCCATAGATTCTGAAATATTCGTGACAAGTTATTTTTGAGTGAAATTTTATTATGCAGTTGATCATAATTTTGAGAAGAATAATTATTATTTTTTAAAAATATATATGATTTATATCCATAAAATTTAAAACTATTAAAAATATCGTAATAACTCGAATTTCTTATCACAATACTAAAATATATAATACTCACTGAATCTAAAGTACAACTAAGAATTACAACAACAAAGTAATAGTGAACAATATTAATTGGAAAATTTTAGAATAACTGAGGAAGAAGCTAACTAGAAGGGGATGAGAACTTGGCCATAGAAAAGGGGTGAGAGAATCACAAACTGAGCCAAAACTACACATAATACACATGAAACTCTTTTTTCTAACACACAAAATTCTTCAATGTTTTACTCAGCCCAATAATTCCAACTAAATCAGTCTCCTTCACCAATTCTAGCTCATAGGTCCTTATGAATCCAACTCGGTTTCACTACAAATATTTATAAATTTGTATTACTATCATTTTATAGTGAACATGCTCAGTGAAGAGTCATAACAATGAATACAACTAATATAAATTGAAAAAGAAGAAGAAAACAAAAGAAAAATATTGTTGATTATATGCGAAAAACTACTATTATTATTTGTAATTAGAAGTAACTTGGAGAGCGAATTTGGATAAAACTGTATAAAATATGTATATAATTGTATAATTTATAAGATAAACTAACATTTAAATTTAGTTAAATCTATAAATAATCAGTGTTTTTATGAAATATAAAAGTTTGAGATAATTTTTAAATTGTTAAAAGTTCCAAATAATAGAAATTGACGCAAATACTAATTTTTTTGGTATTTAGAATTTTTTTATTGTTTGTAAAAATATTGCTAAATAATGACAAGTTATATTGCCAAACAATATTTGTCAAATTTTCCTCCAAATATTTTTAATATTTTAAAAAAATATTTATTACCAAATGGATCCATGTATTGAATCTCATTTGTTTTAGTTTTACTTAAATGAAGATGGACCTTTCCGTGTTTTTTTTTTGTTGGTACAATGAACATACAAGAAAGTTTTAAGATTTCTCTGTTTATTTTTATTTGTTTATTATTTAAAAAAATATATTTATTATTATTATTAACGTATCAAAAAAAAATTTCTTCATATTTTATCCTTATACATTAGTTATTTATTTTCTCAAATCATTTTTCAAAATCTAATATTAAACATCAATTAATAGAGAAGTGTAGTAAAATAATCTTGTCAATCATTATTACGTTAATAATCATGAGAAATTTAAATGACAAGTAAAAGTGAACGAATGAACTAGTTTATAACCTATCTACTTAAATTTGCTTAAAACAAAAATTTCATTTGATTTATTGCATTCTCTCAATATAAGCAAAATTTTGATAAATGTGATTTTCATTTGTCAAAAAGTTAACATTATTGGTCTTGACATATCACGTTAACGTGTAGTGTGGTCTAAATTCGTCTTTTAGAGAGATATTTTTACAATCTCTTTTTCATTTCACATGAAAATGATATTTCTTTTTATTTCGAAGATTATATTATCTTTTTTATTATATAACTTGTTTGGTATATTCCTAAATAAGGTTATATGGCTAAAAAATATTTGTCAAATTTCCCCCAAATATTTTTAATTTTTTCAAAAAATATCTATAATCAAATGGATCGATGTATTGAATCTCACCTGTTTTAGTTTTACTTAAATGAAAATGGACCTTTTCGTGTTTTTTTGTTGGTACAATGAACATGCTAGAAAATTTTAAGATTTCTCTGTCTATTTTTATTTGTTTATTATTTTTTAAAAAATATATTTTTATTTATTACTTTTAACGTGTCAAAAAAGATAATAAAAAAAATTCATATTTATCCTTGCATCATTAGTTATTTATTTCTCAAATCATTTTTCAAAATCTAATATCAATTAATAAGGATAGAGTAGTAAAATAATCATGTCAATCATTATTATGTTAATAATAGTGAGAATTTAAATATGACAAGTAAAAGTGAATGAATTAACTAGTTTATAACCTACCCTACCTAAATTTGCTGAAAGCTAAATTTTCATTTGATTTATTGCATTCTCTCAATAGGAACAAATTTTGATAAAAGTGATTTTCATTTGCCAAAAAGTTTGTATTATTGGTCTTGACATTTCATGTTAACACGGAGTGTGGTCTAAATTCGTCTTCTAAAAGGATATTCTTACGATCTCATTTGCATTTCACATGAAAATGATATTTCTTTTTATTTCGAAGAATATATGATCTTTTATTTTTACTATATAGCTTCTTAATTATTACCATTATATAAGATGAGACCATTAGAGAGAGTATCTTGATTTTTATGTTTCAATTTATATGATAATAACATACTTTTCCTTTTTGTATGTTCTAAAAGCTTATTACCTTATTTATATTTAAAAACAATTTTACTTTAAATTTTCATTTCATTCTTAACTTATAACAACACAATTATTTAAAAAATTTGATAATAAATCTTAAATTTTTTATTTCTTTCTAAACTTTGTGATTTTTAAATAGTGTCAAATTCTTTGAGTGTGTTAGATACAACTTAAAATGTTTTTTGGTTGTTAAAATATTTGAAAAATATCTTTCTAAGAAAACAAGCTCTTTACAAATAAAAAAAATGATTTTCCTAACGCATGCAAAAAAAAACAAGTTGCATAAATAACATTTCAAATATGTTGTCTCGTCACCACCCGCTCAATATCCCGAACCCCATTCTGCATCTCACCCGTCTTTATAATATTTAGCTAGATAACATATAAATGTTCTTTCAGAAATATTGTTATTTACAAACATTGGATCTATTTATGCAGAGCAATCCCAAATTCTCAAAAATATCAAAAATCCAAGGAGCAGAGTGCAGAGAAATGGCTTCTCCTTCTCCTCCTACTATCCATGTTGTTGTGTTCCCTTTCATGTCTAAAGGCCACACAATTCCTATCTTCGACCTTGCTCGCTTTCTTCTCTGCCGCAAAATTTGCATCACCATCTTCACCACTCCTGCTAATCGTCCATTCTTCTCCCATTCCCTTTCTGGCACCAACATCAATATCATCGAAATCCCTTTTCCTCAAAACATACAAGGAATTCCCCCAGGTGTAGAGAGCACTGATAAACTTACATCCATGTCCCTTTTTGCTACTTTTGCCAACGCCACTCAATTGATGAAACCCCATTTCGAAAAGGCATTGAAGTCTCTTCCTCCAGTTGCTTTCATGATCACTGATGGCTTTCTCGGCTGGACATTAGATTCTGCAAACAAATTTGGTATCCCAAGACTCGTTTATTTTGGCATGAACGCATTTTCAATGGTCTTGACGATTTCAGCTGCTTCAATTCTTAGGACACATGTGTCTGATGATGAGCTATTTGAAGTCCCTGATTTCCCCTGGATTAAAATCACTAGGAATGACTTTGATTTACCCTTCAGAGACCGGGAACCCAAAGGCCCCCTTTTCGATTTTGTCAAGGAGCAATCTATGGCGATCAATAAAAGCTATGGTCTACTTGTGAACAGCTTTTACGAGCTTGAATCTGTTTATGTAGACTGTTGTAACCGTATCTCTAGTCCTAAATCATGGTGCATTGGACCTTTATGTGCGTTTCATGAGCTGGCAAAAGAACAACAGGGAATCTCAGAGAAACCTTTGTACATCAAATGGCTTGACGGAATGCTAGAACAGGGGAAGCAAGTTTTATACGTGGCATTCGGGACCCAAGCTGAGTTATCTCCCGAACAATTCAAGGAAATCAAAATTGGGTTGGAGAAATCCCAAGTGAACTTTTTATGGGTAGTCAGGAGAACCATAGATGAAACAGACGACGAGTTTGGAAACAGAGTTAAAAACAGGGGACTGGTGGTAACAGAGTGGGTTGATCAAAGAGAAATCCTGAGCCACAGAAGCGTTGAAGGTTTTCTAAGCCACTGCGGTTGGAATTCAGTAATCGAAAGCATATGCGCGAAGGTGCCTATACTGGCATGGCCAATGATGGCAGATCAACATCTGAATGCAAGAATGGTGGTGGAGGTAATCAAGATTGGAGTAAGGGTGGAGACGTGTGATGGGTCAGTGAGAGGGTTCGTGAAGTGGGAAGGACTGGAGAAGTCAGCAAAGGAGTTGATGGAAGGAGATAAAGGCAAAGAGGCAAGGAAGAAAGTGAAGGAGATTGGAGAAGCAGCCATTAATGCTGTACAAGAAGGTGGATCATCATGGCAAACGTTGAATGAGCTGATTGTAGAGTTAACTGAAAGTAAAAGTGTTTGAATTGTGATTTTCTTATGATACTCTTCTTTTATGAAATAAATTTGTGCGTCTTTTATTCTGTTTTTCGTTTAGCTTGTCAAAATGGATTGAGCAGCCCTTTGGATTTCTGAGGAGGTCATGTCATGTTTGATCCAAGATTTGAAGTTTTGGATTATCGCGTCTAAATGTTTTCCAGAAGGTAAGTCATTTACTAAAGAAAATGAAGATCACTTGAAGAATCATACAGAACAGAATGCATCAGAATAGAATTTCATCTGTTTTATTTACAATCTCATAATTAAATTAAGTAAGAGGTATATAAATTATTATAGTTCAGTGATTAAAAAAAAAAATTATACGCAAATACGTGACATGCATCTATTATTGCTCTCATATTTTTGGTAGGCCATTCTAAGAAACATCTATATTTCATTTTCTCTTTTCCATCATGCACCTGCTTAATTTCTGCTTTTTTTAGTACCGTGCGTACTATATAACAACACAAAAAAGGAGAAATATTGTCATTTCGAATTGAACACCCAACCTCCACAATGATTCACCATAATTTAACTATATCAAACTATGATTAATCATGAAGTAGTAGTACACACCAATCACCATGCCTCTCTGTTTGCTTTGAAGCTTCTGCTTATTTGTCTCTCTTTCTCTTCTCATTTTTATAATAAGGGAGAGCCAAGGGCGGGAGAGAAAACCGGTAAAATAAGCTTCCCACCTTTTCTGACTCGAATTTACTATCTTAGTGTTCGAGGTAGAGGATACTTATCAATCTGAGCAACCCCAACTTCTTTGTCATAAAGATCAAAATTATAAAATATAAAGAAGGGAAAAAAGATAAATATACCCCAAATTTTGCAATTTAAAACGGATATACTTCTCACTAAAAGTGGCACATATATACTTTCGGCGTCTTACAAATAAAGCATATTTACCTTTTCGTTAACAAACTTATTGAATTAAAAAAAATAATCCTAAAATTGATTTTCTTTTTAATTCCAAAAATTTCATGTGGCTTTAGAAAATCACCTAACCTATTTTCTTTAGTTGGGTCGAGTTTGGAGGGGTAAAAAAACTGAATGAGGTGATTGTTTAATGCCACGTGATATTTTTGAAACTAAAAACCAATTTAGGATATATTTTTTTTCAATTCAACAATATGTGTTTGTTAATAAGAAGAGTAAATATGTTATATTCGTTAAACGGCGAGGGTATATATGTGTCACTTATTTAACAAAGGATATACAGCTCTAAATCGCAAAGGTGGAGGTATCTTTGCATCTTTTCCCAAAGTAGAATTATGATCAGCTTACTAAGATTAAGCATGATTAGTGTTACTTAGCAGCAGAACAAAAAAGTAAAATAAAGATAGCAGGATGAAATCTAACTGTCACTATTTTAAGAAGTCAAAAGACATGAAGTGATTCCAGTAAAGGGGTAATCCTACAGCAACACCTTTCTTGGATCCCACCACTATTAAAGCACAAAAGTTTGTGGTAAAAAACCTACCCCCACCCCACCTGCTAAATCAATCAAGATGCTTCATGGGAAAAAAGAGAATCTTTCTTTTATTTACTAGGAATCAAGATAACAACCTAGAGGAGTTTACTTTCCTGAGACTCAAAGATTGTTTAAAACTATGAGGAAAATAGAGCAGTCAATTGTTCTCAGAATCTAGCATTCCATTTTACTTTTAAAAACATTAAACAGCACACAAGCTTTATATGGTTGAGGACAGACAGGACACTTCTAAAGGGGTTATATTCCAATTTCTAGTCATGTTTAAGGTTGTTTGTAACACAGGCAATAATATTGTGCATCAACTCTGATCCTAGTTCATCATGGCTAAAGATAGCACCTCTATGCTTCTGATTACAAGAATGCTTCTCAATCATATTGATATGAAGTAAATTTGGCAACTGCAAGTATCAGGATGCAGCAAAGAAGCCAGTGTCGAGTGACTCGTGTCTAATAGAGTAATTAACATTTCAAGAACCAACAACAACATACTCAATATAATCCAACAGGTGGGTCTGAAGAGGTGTAGAGTGTACACAAACCTTACTTCTACCTAGTAAGGGTAGGGAGGTTGTTTCTAATAGACCCTCGGCTCAGAGATGAATATGTTGTAGGACTTAAAGAGATAAAATACAAATACAAGCAATCACAGCATACAAGTATGGATCAACTCTACAATCTAAGATTGTTAATATGTAGCATCTCAAAGAATTCCAGTACCTCTATGCCATCAGATGACGAAAAAGATCAACAAAGAAACCAAACCATAATGTCCTTTAACTGTCTTCTGTTTTTGCCAACCATGGCAAGTCCATATTAGGACGCGGATTCTCCAATTGACATTCTGAAGAACTTGCAAATTTTCCTTTCTTTGACCAAAGCCAAATCTTGGAAAAAGAATAGCTATCCGTCTTCGTTCCAATGCCTATCCTTTTCCCATCCCCATCACTTTCTATTGATAAATTAGCACAACGTTCGCGTAACTTGGCAAGCTTCACATTGTATGCGTTTTGCTCACTGCTCAAGTCTACCATAAGATTAAAATCACCCACCACATACTGATATGAACCCAATGAATAGCATCTCCTAGCATCCAAATTACTACTACTACTCTCTCCTTCTCCCTCTCCCTCCTCTGCACCAACATTCAATTTTTTAAACTTACCAAGTCTCACAGGAAATGTTGCTTTATCAACTGCAACTTCTTCAATTTCAATTGTTTTCTGAGCAGCAGACAACACATGATCTCTATTACCAGCACATCCATCTTCTTCTATGGGGCTATCAAAATCAAAACCTGTTAAGAATCCGGGGTCGAAAAGGGTTCCTCTACATAAGGGGCAAGTTGAGTTTGTTAAGAGCCATGTATCTATGCAGTTGATATGGAAAGCATGGCTGCAAGTTGGGAGTAATCTCAACTTGTCCTTTTCAGAGAATTCACACAAACAAACAGCACAATCAAAGGGCTCTTTGGTAGGACCAACAACAACTTCTTTGTACACAAAGACAGGTAATGCATCAATAAAAGCTTGATCAAGACCAGATTCATGTTGATGGAAAAGCTGCTGCAATTGTCTTTGCAAGGCCTCAGAGCTAGAAACTTCTGGCTGTCTATTAGACTGAGATGATGATGGTGAAGAAGAAGAAGAAGAAGGGTGTTTGATAAGAAATCTAACAAGCAAGTGGAGAAGACCTGATATGAAAAAGATAACAGCTAATATGACTATAATGATAAGAACAACTGGACTAATTTTGTTCCCAGAAGAAGATGGAGAAAGGCTTGGTGCTTTGTGAAAATTAGAATTTGCACCAAATGAAGAGTGAGATGTGGGAGATAGAGAAGGGGCATATGCAAACACACCCCCTTTCTTATGGTGAATCCATGACATTTTCAAATGGGTATGCCCAAAATCCAATCTTTGCACTCTTCTAACTTCACTAAATAAACAGATCATCTCGAGCACATTCCAAGAAAAACCAAAGTTGGAATTACTTAAATTTTTTCACTATCTCAAAAATAAAAGACTTCTTTCAAAGCAATTACAGGTTGCAGCCTTGCAGCAAGCTGGCTGTTGCTTAAAGCAGCAACTTGTTCAAGAATTGTACAATAAACAGAAAGATGATGACAAATTACCCAGACAGAAAAAAGATAAAGGCCAAATCTTTAGCTGACAAAACACCCAAATAGCCACAATTAGCAACCAAGACTGAATACACAAAGACCCTTTGAAAAAAAAGGAATATTTTCTTGCCCCAGCAAAAAAACAAGAATCCAAGATTAAGGTGGATCTAAGAACCTCTAATATGGGAAGACAAAAAACCAAAGTAAAGATTGAATCTTTGAGCATGTACAACTCTCAATGTCTCTCTGAATATCTCATACAGCAAATTATACATACAACTATATATATATATAACTGACAAAGTGGCTGCAAGGGGTTGTGATTTGGTGGGGGTGGGGTATTGTTCTGAACTGGAAAAAGAAAGAGACAGATTTGGAAGAGCCAAAGCCAAAGGGAGGCAGTGACAAGTCGCTAGTCTCCAAGAATAAAGAGTAAAGAATGCCAAAAAGAAACAGCACAATTTGCTCTTTACTTCCCGATAAAATCAAAAGGAAAAAGTAGAAAAGAGAAAAGGGAAAGTAGTAAGAAGAAAAAAAAAAACAAGTTTTAAATATTCGCACGCACCAAAAATAAGGCGCGTAAATTTTGGTACTAATGGGCTTTTATTTACGTTTCCCGCGAGGCCCATTTTGCCTAACGTGGGCCTTATTTAGATCTACGAAGGGGCCCAGATGAAATTTTTTTAGTCAAACAACTCCCCCTCTTTACAACTTTTTCCTTTATTCGTTTTTTTTTTAATTCGATAATTTTTTAAATGCAATATCTCACGTGGCATGTTAAAGATCATAAAATTAAAAGATATTTTGTTATGTTATATCAGAAAATTCAAAACTCTTCTTTTATCTTCTTAAATTTCGTGTCAAGTTAAACTAAACACAAATTGAAATAGACGGTAAAGACAATTTTACTATACCAACATAATTCATTTTACTTAAGGTAATTTACTTATTGAATAATCAGTCTAAGTTTACTATAGAGATTGATATGTACCTAATTTCTAAATAATACTATGATAGTGTTGCACAGTTGAATGTAAAATAATAATAATTGTATTTATGTAACTTATTCCTTACATGTATAAGAGCAGAACATTAGAATCTTTTCATGCTACATTCCATTTGAGTAAAGATAAATTACAACTGAAACAATTTTATTTTGGAATGATATTTAGCGCACTGATATATACTACTGTAGCATTTAAAACTGAAAAGAAGTCATTTTTGTAGTCTGTAAGGGGTGCTTACCATCCGAGCAACTCCCTCTTGTCAGGTTGCGGCTATCTAATCTTCATGTTTGATTTATTTATTTTTCACCATTCAAAGTGCAATGAAATGTTCTAATTCTGCCACAACTTTTGTCTCTTGTAAGGATTATCGCCAATAGTCAATACCATATCTATCCCCACATCACATTCACACAGACCCACAGGAAAATACTTGGTACTTGCACTAACTATTTAGAACCAAATTAAATAATTTAACATCACTATTTAGAGTGGAAATACATGTCACTTAATTAAGGTAGGTGGTAAGTGATAAATGTGTGTATCACATACACGTCTTGTATTGATTGCTTTGATACAAACACTATTAGTGATCAAGTTCAATTTATCCAGAGACAATTGGTAGTGGGGAGCAACCGTCCCACCAACATCTCCCTTAAACACAATTTAGAAATAGAGTTAGCAGATTCATGTCCCAACATACACATTTTTCATGTAGGGTGACAACTTGGAACAGGTTTTTTCAACTATAGCCAATGCATTTGACAAATATGGTAATGGTACACTACGAGGAAAACAACCACTAATCCTTCAACTGTTTCATTCTTCCTCCCACATATTAGCCAATGTCTCAGCAGCCTAGGTTCTCAGTGGCAGAAACAAGTTAAAAGGTCGAGTTGATCGCGAATTTGCAGCAGTAAATCAAGATTGATTTGGCTATATTGTAGCAGGGAAGAGAATATTATCTTCACAGCTCTTTGACAGATGTTTTATTTCCATGGCATGATGGCATTTTTAATTCAAAGGACAAATGACTGAAATTCAAGTGCTGAAAACAGCATGAAAAGGGAAACAGAAACGGCATATGTGGCTACTTTTCTTGCTAAGTCCTTTAGAAAAGAACTACTTGGTAGATTCAGAGTAAGAAATTAATCTATTAAGCGTTTGTTCTCAATTCACAACACACTTATTTACACATTCTCCACAACAGAGAGCTAGAATACATAGATCAAGAATATCGAAGATGCTTAAGTAAGATTGGCCATCTATAGAGACACTACCTGAAACGCACAAATATGCAAGTAAAGAATGACACTACTACCTGATTTCACACAAAGACAAGCCATGGAACCTCCAGCTTCAGTATTTAGGCGCTTAACTTTGCTCAGACATCACCTCTGATAATAACCATCAAATATGGTCTCCAAGGAAATACACTAACCAGTGAGAGTCGCCAAACATCTCTGTGGCTCACTTTTGTAAGAGCCCTATTTCGAGTTGTTCGAGGTTTTCATATACAGAACTTAAATGACTTTATCTCCCAAAACTATTAACAACACATATCACATCCAGGAAATCAGGACAAGTACAAGGATAATTGTTCTTGCCAGAAAAAGAAAGATGCAACTTCTCTTGGAACTTTTAGCAGCAATGTATTAGCAAGACCCAAAACTCATGTATATAAACAACTTTGTTACTCATGAATCCATGTTAGTTCATCACTAAGCAGTAAGTACCACATATGCAGCTTGGAAGTTTATCTGTTGCACGACGGATGAATTCAATAACTTATCCACTTATACAAAAATCATATAAAGTGGGAAGTCCCATGTGATGCAGGCATTTAATGCGAGATATGAAAAGGAATTACATGCTAACCTACTTCATATACAAAGGATTGCCCCACACAGCAGCACTGGTATCATCAGCTATTCTTCTTCCGCTTCCTCAAATTTGGCATTGCACGAAGAAATACCGAACTGGAAACATAATCATTGTTCCCCATATTTTCTAGGTGTGGGGATACATCATTACAAGTAATATTAGTTGTGTTGTTTAAATCTTGCTCAATTTCAGATGCACCTATCCCTGCTTCACATTGCTTCTCACTCGTTTTCCTTGAGGAGCTACAAACCAATTGATTTGAAGCATTACCACTAGTCTCATCTCCCAAAAGCTGAGAAGAATTATGAATAGCAGAACACTCAACTGATAAGATAGAACTAGAAGCATTTATCTCATGCTCCATATCTCCATCATTTTCTTCTAAACAAAACCCACCCCCCATTTTAAGGTACTCCTTAGACAAAAGATCCCCAGGAATAGGATCATAAGTTTCATCAAAGCTTGGTTGAACAGTAGATTCCATCTCTGCCCCACCTGCATCAACACTAGCATTTGTTTCAAGGTTTGGCAGTTCTTGTGGGCAGTAATCATTACTTGCATCATTCTCATTCATCTTACTAGAATCAGCAGGATAACGTTCAGCTATGTCCACATCTGCTCCTGATTCTCTCCTTTCTAACTTTTCAGTAGTAGAATCTCCATCATCTTTGTCATCTTTGCCAAACTCATCATCTCTCTTCTCACTGTAATTTACTATTTTCCGATGACGCTGTGACTGAAATTTCAATTAGAACGAAATGGAAAAAATATTAGTCATGAACTGGAGATGTTTCAAGTAAATAAAACAGAAATTGATAATAGAGTGAAAGTTCCCTTCCCCTGAACAGTGAATTAGTAGAAAGTGAGTAATATATCATACATCACATGTAACAAGATACTATTATGAACATCATAAATATAGGACTTGCAGAAACAAAATATCATAGGCGTAAAGATAGGACTTCCAGAAGCTGCCTTGAAAGTATTGGACCTGAGAGAATGGAATATCAACTCTGGTTCCTAATGGATAGAAATTCAGTAGAGCTTAGGGGAAAACACTAAACAAGGCAAAGGTGACTTGACATTAGCACCAATGCAATGAGTACCTTCCACTATAACAAAATATAGTTATCTAGATGAGTTCTCAAAAGCTATTGTTAATGTTTGTAAATTTCGCTCAAATAGGTGTAATCATTAAGGGTTAAACTACAATTAATATTGCAGGAAAATGACTTACCCTTCTTGCTTGATTTGGCTTTTCAAGCTTCTCGATTTGTGATTGTTGCTCTATATCACTATCTTTTTCACCCTCAGAGCTTGTTTTGGAGGATCTGGAGGAGGATTTTTTACTTGCCTTCCGCACAGATCGAGCTGTTTCTTTCCGTCCTCCTATACTACCACTTGATTTCTTACTGGTGTTTCGCTTGCTTCCTGCTCCCTCTGGTGGTTCCAAATGTTCAGTCTGCAGATGCCCTCCTTTCCTTTTCCTTGACTGCTTCCCAACTGATTTTCTTTTTGTTGTGGTCTCCTCATAATCAACACCAGCAGACTCTAGTCCCCTCGGAGGATCCTCCATCTTTTCCTCATTCATATCATTAGATTTTACTACTCTTTTTTTACAGCTTCCAGGAGCATCTTGTGCACTTCCATCCATTAAATCACTGGATTTGTTCAGAGTCATATATTTAACAGCCTTATTTATCCTCTTGCTACGGATTTTCGCAAATTTCTCATTGAAAGAGTAGAAGGCTTCCAGTCGAAGTTGTGTCTACATCAAGTAAATAAAGGAACAGTGAGATAAAGGTCTTCATCAGCTTCCTCTTTCTCCAATCAGACAAATTAACACAAAATGAAGGAAATTGTAAGTGCAGATCATTCAGAAACAATACAAAAGTGACGCATTGATATTTTTCTTATCATATAAACCATTACTTTATTTCGAACGGAATATGTCAATTGACATGGTTAATATATCCATTTGTTTTATTTCGGCGGACACAATTTATTTCCATACATATTTTTTTTATAGATTTCGATAGCAAGAAAAGATTGTTTAAATAGGACAGAGGTAGAGGAATATGAAAAAGGACCAACCTCATGTTTGTTGTACTCTTTCAGTACCGGTACTAGCAATTCATCTGCCTTCTGGCTGCTCCAGCCGAATTTCTCCCAACAAACTCTGCAACAAGCAAAATACTCATTAAGAGTCGTATATAGATTCTTAATCCTCATTAGACCTTTCTAAGGAAAAAATAGTGTACAACTCACTTGCGAAGAACAGAAACATCAGGCTTCCCCCATGCGAAAGGCTCTGTTGACTTGTCAACTCGTGGAGACGTATATGCGGAAATTACAACATTACTCGGAAACGAAGAAGGAATATGCCAGTTTTTACTAATATTTCTCTGTGAAAACGATCCCAGCATAAAGAAAGAGTGAGGTCATGCTTTTCCAATCAAATAGACAATAGATCTGAAGCAAAAGCGCACAATTGGTTTACATGTTTATTCATGAAAATCTGCCTCAACTTTTCAGCTCTGTCAGCATTGCCTTCCAGATTGCTGGTTGAGCAACTCATATCAGGATCACCACCTTTACACCCTCTCTTCCTAGAGCTTGAACCTGTCTGTGCATCAAGCCCCCCGAGAATGGATGGATCTGGCGAATCCACCCACTCACGAAATTTCTGAAGACCGTCTTCCTCAGGAAATGCATTTACAACTTCAATAGCATTAACAATACCGACCCCACTGCACCATGAAAGAAAGAATGGATTAGGACTTCCGAATGTTTCAGACATAATTACATAGATGCTTCATGTAAAAGAACAATACGATCTATTGTCTCCTGATGAGAATATGCAAACAAGACTAATTGGCGGAGTCAACAAGAGAGGCAGAGACACCTGGTTAGCAGGAGATAACACTTTGTAAAAGAACCAAAGAAATAGGTTTACCTCACTCCTTCAGTATAATCGCTCCCAAGGAGCAATGCCATACAAATTATTTTTTCTCTATCCAACCCAAGCTCATTCTCCACATCCTATAAACAGCAGATATGTGATCAACCACATGCACCATAAATGAAAGGAAACTACAATGTTCTCTAAGAAATAAACATTGGCCCCGTAGTGTACCACCAACCTCAAAACTTTTTTCTTTTCTTATGCTCATTTTTTATTCTCTTTTGGTCGGGGCGGGTGGGAAGTGGTTGTGATAGTGATCACGAAAAGAAAAACAAGTCCTCTTACTACAAGCGTCATTTAACCATTGCAGTGGGGAAAACATCGTTAAGAAAATGACCTAAACAAGTGTAGCTGTAGAAACCTAGTTGCACAGAGACAAACTTAAGGGAAAGAAGAGTATTCAAAACACTGATGAATCGATGATGAACCTTCATAAAGTAAGTCTCCACATATTTGCGATCGTCAAAAATATTCTTGTATACACTTCGAGCACCAAACAAGAATGCATCAGAGTCGTCAGTAACCACACCATCGACAAGATTTGTAAGTTCCATGTACGCACATTGGGCTTCAGCTTCCATTGGAGCTATGATATATGGCAAGCCAAACATTTGGAGCAACTCCTAACATAGAGAAATATGTAAATCAGATGAATTGAACTAATAATAATACTATATCACCACAAAACATCAGGGAAAAGGAATTGAGAACAACAACAAAGATGACTCCAGACCAGAAAGCTGGAGCAGGAAAAGAAAAAGTACTTTTTCTGATAAGGAAAGATGTATCTATATAAAAATTTGTTCAAAGATATTTCTATAATCTACTATATAAGCCAAAGTCACTAAGCAAAAAACAAACACGCATGTTTGGAAGTCAAGTTGATAAACTAACCAGGATACACCAAAATTACATGATTTAAATAAAATGAGATACTCCAATACAAAGCATGATCTTAGCCTAGAAGCATTACATCTAAAAGGCATGATCTTATAGACTAGAAACATTACACCCAAAGAGTTGCTGCAAAAAATTCACTGAGATAGAACAGACTGTATGGCATGGCAATAACAAAACTGAACTGGTATCACTAAGGATCAACATGTAATTACACCCACCTAGCACATTTCGGCAAAACTGAGAGAAACTAAATAAAATGGCAAGGAACACCTCAACCAAAAATTCCTACTCCCTAGTGTAAAACAACTTCCAACTAATAAAATTTGTTATTTGGAAATAAAGTAGGTTTAGAATTGCATTGAAAAAAAAAAATCATCTAAAACCTACCTGGCACTCTGCAAACATTTCAGAGCTAACAGACTCTGCATTACGCTCGAGCTTTCTCTGCTCATCTCCTAGTTTTTCACGCTCTTTATACAATACATGCATCTCCTCCTCCAAACTAGACATCATAACTTTTTGATCTTCTTTTGTACTTGCAGAGTCCAAATTGCCAATTCTATCAAATAATGGGTCATCACAAGCACCTTCCTCATCTAGGTTTTGTGCACTATTGATATCAGTTGTAAAACCCTCGGTGAAAGCTTTGGTGAGTTCTGTCGTCTCTTGTGTATAATGATGTGCGGCTGCTCCAGATTCATATTGTTGGGCATCAGTGGTTCTTGCATTCGTTGATTCATTAAATGTTGATTGTTCTATATAAGTAACATCTGAAACACTATTTGTGTTATTGTTACTCGAAACCCCAACAGTGGTATCTGCTATCGTCTTTTTAATCATGTCAACCTCTGATTCATCAAGTGGAATGGTCGGTTCCATATGTATGTCACAATGCAAATTTTTGTTAGTATGACTGGTTGCTTTTTCGATCTGCAAATTTCTGTCAGGATGACTGGTTGCTTTTTCAATCTGAATATTTCCATAACCAGAATTAGCTTGAAATTGTTCTCCCAAATGGGTCCCCAAACTGTCATTACTCCCTGCAATATCCATCTCATGAACAGTATCATGCAAGTCAGCAGTCTGAATTTCAGATGGTAAATCTTTCTGTTGAAGAATTTTGTGTACCTTAGGGCAGTAGTTCTCTTGACTAACAGATTCAATACTTATACCCTGAGCAGCTATTTGAATAGCTTCTTCAGACATCTCTTTTTCATGAGATTTATCAATGTATCTATGATCTCTCATATCCTCGAGACTCCTCCTTACTGCTTCCTGATAATTGGCTTCTTCTTCCAAAGCACCTTTATAAGCACTTCTTGAATCCAGTGGAAGTAAGGGAGGCTCCTCGCAAATGTCTAAACATCCTTCTTCCCATTCTACTTCAGCCTCATCATCCATGCCATCTATCTCCAGTGGAGCCTGACCTTCCCCTTGAGAGTTATTGCTTAGCAAGTCACCTTTCTCTTCAATCACTCCTTCCTCCCACTCAACGTCCGAAGCAGAATCTAGAGACTGTTTCTTTGAGGAGGAATGATCCATAGGAAATTCCATCGCTGGATCACCTGCCACTAAACTCGCAAATATATCATCATCATCATTGGCACAATCATTTTCAAAATTATCTTCAAAAGATATCTGAATTGTAGTCCCACTTCTCAACTCAGACACTTCATTTTTGTTGTTTAAACAATCCTTCCCATCATCATCTGGATTGGATGAGTTCAGATGCAAAATTGTATCAGAGACATTTCCAGGGGTATGTACATCAGTGTCACTTACAGTACGCACATCGCTAAAATCTTTATTTCTGGACACACTCTCCTCCTCAATTTCTTTCATCAAATCTAAATTTCTCTGTAAATCTCGAGTCATGCGTACACCCATGGCTCTCAGTCTGCTGACTCGAAGATGACCCCTCTCATCCAGATATGTCTCCACATCATCATTAAATGCGCTATCAGGCTCAGACACAATCGATTCTAGCACACTACTAGATTTCCTTGTCGAAGCATCACCCACAGCATTTGCCAAATTATTTTCTGTTTGTACTTCACTTGACTTCTTACTAGTTTGATCTTCCCCAGCAGATGCAAGGACACTGATAAACGCCGACGTGCAATTTTTTTAGTGGACAACGATGATTTAAGCAAGGAAAGGAAAATGAACGAATCACTAGAGCAAACCAAATGATTGTTACTTACTCTTTGTCCCCAGTAAACGATGAGGAGAAAATAAATTCCCTATTTGCTTCAGAAGCAATCCTTGAAGTACGCACACCACCTATTCCCCTTCCAGCAGCAGCTTTCTGCACTTCACCTATCTCGCGCCGAAAAGCAACAGTTTTCAGATAAGATTGTATTTGCAGTTCTGAGAACTTTTCCGGGGCCTGAGAGATGCATCAAGAGAATTAGAATGGAAAAGATAAAGAATGTATCAAAAGGCACACAGCATCAGTTCTTAACCTAGCAACCACAACTAACATAATTGAACAACATAACAGATAAAATTGTAAGCCCAATAATCCTGGAAAAGGACTAAAGAATGTTTGAAGTCCACCATCATAAATTATGTAGCATGTGAGAGAAGTACTAACTAAACCATCAACCTGACGAAAAACCTTTTTAGCAATAAATAGATCGTTTAGAAGACATAATCATGATCCATCTAATGTAACTCACAAACAAGAACCAGTATTAAATATTGAGATATTGTGTTGTCAAACATGAAATGATGTGCGCAAACTATAAATTTTGTACTTCAAACTACAAAAGGTACATATCTTAAGAAGATACAAGCCCGAAAAAACATAAAAACAATTGCAGAAAGAGAAATCATTATGTACTGATGCGCAAGAAAACTTAGTGATATACCTTCTTGACCTTCTGATACTTTTGTCTGTTCTCTGCCATCAATCTCTCCCTCATCTGGCAAACAAGTTATTAATTGATCAAACAAAGAGAGAAAATTCAGCATACACAGTTTGTTTGTCTCCCTTTTGAGGGAGTAGTAACTGGATACTTCTTCCATAAGTAAAAGAACTACCATTACCTGTCCAAGAAGATCAAGTTGCATAGATGGAGGTAAAGCAGCTAAAACAGAAGGATCAACTTTTCCTTGTGTTGCTGGCTGCACATTGCATAAAGAGTTTGGGGGTTAGTAAGAGAAAAAAATCTATTCATAACCTCGTCAAATATTACCACAAGCATAACAATTACATTTACGCAATTAAGTCCACGGATTGAAATAGTAGAAAATGAAAGCATACTCCTAACCCAAAAATCATTTAGATTTCCAGCACCAGAGGCATCAACGGATCTGATACTTGTTAGTTTTATTACACACACAACTATAAGGTGTACTGAGACCAAAAGCGTCAAAAGATCATTTTACTACTCAAATAAAGTGACTAGCTGATGCACATTCTAAATCTGACATGTGAAGATGAAAATGAAATCAACAAGCAGTTGCTAACCAGTATCATCTCTTCATCTTCATCGGTGCTATCATTTTCAGCAGGAGCCGCAGCACAAGATGTTGATGCATCATCAGCAAAACTCCAGTCTTCTTCTGCTTGAATAGAAGCTGCCAACCTTAATTAACTTGTCAAACTGAGTGTCAGAATCATTAATGTCCACAATTCAAGTATAAAGCAACAAGATCATACAACTATGAAGCTTGTCAAAAAACAAAAAACGATCACACAACTGACTACTATAACTTACATCTCATCCAATGCTTCTTTGTCATAATTTTCTGCCCCCAAGCCATTTCCTTCAGCCATGTTCTCCATAGTTCCAGTTGCTTCTGTTATAACCTTTTTACCCTTTGCATCATTCAGTTTCCTCTGGTTCTCCAGATCCACAGACAGCTCTTTGAGCCTCATTGCCTTAAGCTGCAAGTAGAAATGGATAAAAAAAAGTTATCCAACATCATGCAAACTTCTAAATGCTTACCATAATGAGGTTGCTAATAAATTGAGTGCATTTTAAGCAATATTTAACACTGCCAATTTCCTATGTCAACAAAACAGAGAATCAAGGAAATATTGGTTTTATCAATGGTTCTGTCATCTGCCTGCATGATAATCCACGACAGCATTGATGACAAGCACTTACGTGATCCAGAATAGAAAAGCAAACATATACTCAATTTGATGGACCATCTCATCCAACAGATAAGGAGAAAGGCTATTTAGGTTTTTAAGCCGTGAAAATACTTTGTTAGTAACTAAAACACCTATAGAATATTGAATTGTGTGACCCGTCTTATCCAAAATCGCAAGTTGTTCTAAAAATGGTACACTCATATGTTCCAAGTGTGCAACACATTACTCCAAATAATTGAGCGACTAACATGATTAAGGAGCAACTTTTCAGCCGTCTTCCTAATTTTGGCCTGAGCATTTTCCCTCTGGCGGCGACGCGCGATCACTGTTCGACGCTTCAGAGCAGGTGTGCCACCGTCAAATACAAATACTGGCTTGGTCCGAAGGTAGAGTAGCTTGCAAATTCGACGGAAAAATCCCAAAATATGAGCATTCCGCACCATCTCTCCCTTTTCATCTCGCATTGCTTTCATGAATTGTATAATCCATATACTCGCATCTGATAAATAACAATTTTCACATAGTATAATCGGTATAAATATGATCAGTGAGTTGTATTAATTAGGGTTAGGGTTTAAGGAAACTGAAGTTACCGATTGCCAGTTTTTTCCCGGCGAGGGTCTCGACGGAGACGCGGCGGCCAACGGGGGCGATAAGATCCCAGAGACCTTGAACACCCATTTCAGTTCGCCACTAAACTGTCAATGATCGTGTTACAGTTTTGAACTATTGCCGCCAAGTTAGTACAAATGGGTTGAAAAATTGGAACGGGAAGTCGGTTGGTCATTCCAGGGGCAAATTGGGCAGCTTGTTTTTATCCCTTAACGAAGTTCAAGAACCATTTAGGTAACAATGACCTTACTTTTTTATTTAGTATTTGGTTATGGTTAGTAATTAGTCTCCAAAATTATTTTATACTAAAATAGTGGTATTAACTATTCTATAAAAAGTGAGATAATTATTTCATATAAAAGGTGGAAAGTTAATCTCATAAGATGTCCTAGTCTATCTCATATATTCCGGCAACCAAACGACTCCTAATGTAAAGATTATTGATACTCAAATTATGGAGAGCTTTAAAGTGGATGTTGCATGTTTTGTCTTGTCAATTAATGGTTGAATTCGTTAAAACCATTGGTAAAGCATGAGATTAACTATAAGAGGAGGTTGTTCAGGTAATAAACACCATTTACCTCCAACTTTAAAAGGTTGTTGGTTCGTCACCAAAAGAGCAAAAAGATGGAAGCTACCAAGGGTAAAAGCACACACGATTATGTCCGAAAAGTAAAATCCATTAATTTTTTTTCTTTTTTTTGGGTACTAAAGATTAAACTTCATTAGCTAAACAGGAATGTCACAGGGAGTGTTCACAGACCTATTTGGTAATACAATACATTTTCACATGCCAATCTTTTGAAGTTATGCAACTGGAGTAGTTCTAAGCATAACTTTGATATTCTTCATTTTCCATGTAAATGGCCAAAGGCAAATTACTCAAACAGCTTAGAGTATCTTGCCCATAATCTTTCCACCACTTCATGAAGCTACTATGAGGATGGAATATCTCAGAGGATACTGAATAGCTCCTTATCATATTCATTACATATTCCTCAAAATTAACCAAATACTCCCTTGCATTTTCCTTCTCTTCTAGACTGCCTTCTCTCTGTATTTTGGAATTTATAATAGCTTCCTCCACATATGCCCAAAAGCAAGAATCTTCGGTGAGGCAAACAGAATTCCTTTTATTGTTACCACTTCCAGACGGGTTGTCTTCTTTCCTCCATTCCTCCAACTTTTTATAGTGCTCGGATCTTCCAAGATTTACATAGTCTGTGTTCCCTGATTTCATATAGTATTCAGCTATGTCGAGTGGCTCGACCATCCTTCTATAGTTTGTCCCTGAATACAGCCAACGAGTACGAAAAGCTGCCTTCTCACTTTGTGGCATTTCCTCTACTTCTGCAACCTTTGCTTTCCAGTACTTATCGAGGACTCTTTGGTACTTGACAATTTCTTGTCTGCTTTTGACAGCATCCCTTCCTCGAAAATCACTGCGTTTGTAACTATCATAGTAGCCTCCTTCATTCAGGGTTACTTTCATGTACCACTCTAGCCAAGCCATAGCTTCTTTCATTTTGTTTAGCTTCTTGCCAGGATCAAGGGCATTACTCTTCTTTGAGAAAGATTCTTCCACTCTTTTCTTCACGTTATTCCTAAGAGAGCTCATGTTACTTGTCTGCTGCCACGGCAAATATATGCATTATAGAAGTTAGAAAAATACGAAATACAGGTTTAAAAACAAGTTCTATAAGTTTTCTGAATGTTATCTCTATTGATTTCCTATTCATTCAAACAACAAGGTTCCTGCAGCCAAAAGTATGTAACACCTTAAAATCGATGCTTCTGAACTTTCTAAAGTAAGAAAGTTCTGGTCTCGTAACAGAGTTTCAAGTCTTCTATCATGTCAAATTTCCAGCATTACCATGCTAACATCAGTCAAGGTATTCGAGATTTTTTTTGCAGATAAATAAAATAATATTATAGTACCTTTTCTTTGAGGGTAGAGAGCTCATTCAGTAGTGAGGCAAAAAGGGTTATTGCTGCTTTGTTAACTGAGAAATGAAGGTTGAGTTTGGTAGAAATGAACTCAAAAGGAGAACCTTTAAGATAGTAGGGTTTTATTGATAGTAGGGTTTGAACTTTGAACCCACAACTCTAGCATGGAGAGTATTTCCATGGTGATCCCTTCCTTACGATTGAGTCGTCAATCAATTTTGTTAGTATATTTATTTAATTTTCTAATACAAATACAGAATTTACAAAAAAAACTACTAGTTCGTTCCAACACACGAATCCCAACTTAGCCCCACCTCTATATACTTGGATGTTATTAAGAAGTACAAATTAGTAGTTATAAATTGAGAATATGAAAATAAGAGAGTATCTTAATAGTTTCCCTTTTTGAGTTCAAGTGATATTTTCCCTACAGTTCCCGCCAAGAAGGCCAAGGGAACAGCTCCGGTATTTCAACAAGTGATGTAACAGGAGATCCAAAAGCACAACACACAATTACGATCCTCCATTACCACTTAGCAACGGAGTTGTCATATCATTCTCCGCTCCTTATTCTGTAAAATTTCACATTTTTCTTACTATGCTTTCACTCCCTTTCTCCATTCTCTAGGGTTTCTTCTATTTGTTCTGCAGGCAAGTACAATGACAGGTAATGTACAAGCGAAAGGGGAAGGGGATTGATTGTGAACCATATCTATGACAGTGCAATAGTTCCCCCACCAATTCTAGCAGCTGATTTCAACTTCTTGTACCTGTACAAATTCTTGGTGAACAGGGGATTTTTTGGGGGATTACCTCATGAAGACCCCAATCTCCATATCAAGAATTTCTTGCTTGTTTGTGCCTTGCCTTGTACAGACAGAAAAACGTTTCTGATGAGGCTCTTCCCCTTCTCCTTAAAAGGGAAAGCTAGAACTTGGTTGGATGATCTTCCAGCACGATCAATCCACAATTGGGATGAGCTTTTGGATGAATTCTTTCCCAGGGGAGTGATTGTGGAGTTGAGGTGTCGTGTTTCGACATTCAAACAGAAGCCACATGAGAGACTACATGAAGCATGGGTGCGGTATAAAAAGTGTATTAGAATGTGTCCTCAACATCGTTGCACAGATGAGTCGCTTCTGCAGAGATTCTACTATACTTTGAACCCAGAGAATCAAACTCTTGCAGTTAATATGGCCAAAGGAGCAATCCTAAACTTGACTTTTCCCGAGGCGAGTAAAATATTGGACCAAATGGCTAAACAAGCACATGCATGGGACAATAAATGGAGAGACGTGTCCTATGAGTCCTCAAATTCCACAATCTCCCAAGACAGAGATAAGACCATAGCCCAACTTTCCACCCAAATGACACTTTTGACTAAGCTAATAGCGGAGATGATGGCACAAAAGGTCCATGTGGTTGAAAGCTCAAGTGGGCAATTACAGGAGCAATATAATCATGTCCAAGACCAAGAGGAGGATGCAAATTATGTGATCAGCTATCAAGGAGGGACAAACCAACAAAGAACCGATTACCAAGGAGGTCAGGATCATAATCAATGGAGACGTCAACAGTGGAACTCAAATCAAGGGTGGAACAACCAGCAAAACAATCAAGGATGGAGTGCTAACAACCAAGGGAATAGGGGAGCCGATTCTTCACAAGCATTTAATGCATCAAGAGCCCCTATGTACCAGCAAGGCAACCAATATCCACCCTATCACAATCAAGGTCAACAAGTCAGTTTATCCGAGGATAATTATGAACAAACGAAGGAGGCTACAGATTTCTCGGTAAATAATAATTGCAATGTCTTTGCTCTCCTGTTTGTCTGTTTTTGGCAATCTTAGTGCAATGTGGATCTTGTATTTGAAGAAACATCTGCATGTCCTGCTAGTATTCCAATCAAATATCATGTCATGAAACTGAGATTATTAATTTTCTTATCTTGTAGCAATCAGATTCTTCCAAAGATGAACCTATTGGGAAGAATTTTCAGGAAAAAAAGGATTCACTTGTCATGAAACTGCCAAGTTGCTCTTTCATTTCTTAAATGGAAAATACTTCATTGAACGATCTTCTCACAATCACTTCCTCTTTTTTAGACTCTGTCACCCTGCTTCTGTCATCAAAAACTACTATTTCATGCTGGTCACTTTAAAATATTTGTGGTAGAGTAGTTTCACGATACTTAGATTCACTTGTGTGTTTTCGAGCTGTTGAGCTTTAGTGGAATATATTTGTGATGCTGATGATATTTCTAGAATGATGTATATATATATACCCAGCACAAGTGCAAGTGCTCAGCTTAGATTTGTTTGCAGCCTGTAGAGCATCTTGTAACAATGTTATACGTATAGTTAGCATTAGTTGCTTTTAGTCTGATAGTAAGTTTAGAAGTATCATCAAAACTCAAGTTTCATACATGTGATTTAGTTAATCAGGCCTTGAGTTGAGCTTATGAAGATTTGTGATTCCTCCAATTGGTGGTACTATAAGACAAAAGACATAGCTGTTGGCGAGTTCAAGTCAGATGAGTGTAGTTATGCTCGCTAATGTCTCTGAATACCTTATGGGATGGAAACAAAATTGCTTTGTAAGTAGAGTGAATTCACTGGAAAATGTCTTTGTTACTGTTCATGCTTTTTAAAAGGTAAGGTCTGTTTACACTTGAAATTTACTTGATTTTTGTTTAAAACTAGTTAACCATGTATGCTGTCTGCCCTCCAATTAGATATGGTTGTATCAGCTTCTTTTTCAGCAGTTGCTCAGCAAAAACATGTCAAATTAGACAATTTCCTTGAAGATCCCCCAATATCTACTTATTGCGTAAATTTTTTTTTGTAGCCAATTATTTCTGTAGTTAAATCTTATCCGGTCTCAATGTACAATTTCTTCTTAAGGTACATTAAATTTTTTAGTTTTTTTCCAATATGTTAAGTGATTGCATGAAAGTTTGGCTTTGAGATTGCTTGGTTACTTGTGACACGTTCTATTTATCCACAATATGCTCTTTGCCATGTGTTCCTTATAAACTTGTAAAATGCTGGTGTTGCTTCAAATAGAGCAACCTTTTTTTTGCCACTAACAATGAAATCACATATCGTCCAATTACTAATTCCTGCTGGCTCTTTCTATGAGAATCGTTACACAGTTGTTGATTACGGCATTGCCTCAATTGCTAGTACTAAAATATCTAGTTTTTCTTGGATGGTCGAACTTCTCTCTGTCTTTGAATTTTGATATCAAGTTCTGATGGAGTAGTGAGAAAATTTAATGGCAGTACGTGAGGAGAATAGATGCTTTGTGATAAATAATTTGGTTAGTAGGTTAAATTTTTTAATAACAAATCAGAGATAAAAGTGCCAGAGATACCCTTTTGTATGTTGAATTGTCCTAATTTGACAATTCATTTGATAGAGTATATTAGCAAAAATAATGCATGCATTAACTCTATGTATTAGTAATATCTTGTTTGGTATATTTTTTCATGTTATGTATAACTAATAATTGCATTAGTCATACACTTTATTGTATGTTAAGGAGTGTATTACTTATACCATGAATTTCTAGGTATTAGTAATGCAAGAGGTTTTAATGCATACATTAGCATGGTTAAAGACTCCATTGTCCCTCAAAAGTTTTTTTACATCTTTTCCACCATAATTGTGAAGAACATCTTTGTAACTAAATATTTTTATGCAATGCATGCTAGTTTTAATATATCGAACCAAACAATGCATAAGAAATGAACACAGGGGACTAAGGAAGTCGTAAGGAATCATTTGGCAGGCCTGATTGTTAGGGAGGAATTTGCTGGATTTGATGTCATTTTGGTAGTCCTATCTAACATTTTGTACATCAATTTAATTAATTGGCGGAAAAGTATCTATAATCCATTCCTGTCCAGTCAAGCCTTTGGATTAGAACTGGGCCAAGATATTGAGTCTGAGAATAGCATTGGCTAAAGTTTGTTGTTCTATATTGCATTTTTTTGCAAGGTAATAATTTATTGATATTCTGGGGTTTAAGTTATTTTCCTATGCTTTTTTTGCAAAATATGTATTTTGTTATTTAGACTTCTAACAATTCCAACATTCAATCTGCCAACAAATTCAATTGTTCAACTTCAGCTCAGCAACTTTTGAAGCCAAATTTAGCACCACAAAGAAATGGTTTATTATCACAAGAATATATTCCAATCTTTCAGATTCTGAGAAACTTGAGACAACTTTTCTTTATGTAAATAATATAAAGCGAAAAACTTTGCAAGAGAGAAGAATATACGAAAAAAGGACACATAAGGTCAAAAACTGAAAAAAGGGAAAATACTTGAAATTGGAAAAGTATTGTGGGACAGGTGGTGGGTGGCAGAGAACCACCGTCATGGGTAGGGCAGGTGGACTACCATCTCAGGGAGGAATTAGGGGGTGATTTTCACTATAGAAGGGGATGCAACAACAGTTGAACTGATTAAGGTGGAGGGGAGTATCAGGTTGGGGAACACCCAAGGGTATGGCCCAGTGGTCAATGAAGTGAGTTGAGAACCACGAGGTTTCAGGTTCAGTTTCTAACGGAGGCAAAAACATTAGGTAGTTTCTTCTCATCTACCCAAGCCTTGGTGGATAGCCTGACACCCACACTTAACCTCCTAAGTAGGTGAACCAAGGAATCCAATCCCCAACATATATCAATAATTCAACTACAAATAACAATAATAATGCGGAAGCTCAAAACTTATTAAAGTAACCAATCAAATAAACCTCTAAAGTCTAACACTCATTATCTCCAAAATCTGAAAGTCATCACATCAAGGATATCTAATTTTCAAATACTAAGTCTAAGAGTATTAAAGACACCAAAATAAATGAATAAAATAGTGTATTTCCGAAAACTAAGGATATCATGTCATGACCAAGAGAATCCAACATGAGCTGGAATGAATAGCTCACCCTGGAACCTGATGTGCTGGAGACTGGCTGGAGCTGAGGGCGAGTCGAAGTCACTAATACACTCGTTGCACTCCACAAAAGAAAACAAAGAAAAATACAAGTAGGGCTCAGTACAGGGAAACATGTACTGAGTAAATATCATCGGTCAACCCAAAATAGAAACTATTATGTAATGAATAATAGTATAAAATCAACTATGACACCTAGCAGGTGGCAATCAACAAACATATGAACCAGTGTCAACCACACTAAAGTAAATATGTAATCAGTCAACAATATCAAGATCACACATGAGGACTCATGCCTCCAAACCAAACTAATTTGGGAATTGAGTTCTTTGAGATTGAGTACATTAAGTTAATTCAATATATTTTTCCTTTAATGTTACCGTGTCGGAACGTGACACTCCGATCCAATTATATCATGTCGGAACGTGACACTCCGATCCAATTATACCGTGTCGGAACGTGACACTCCAATCCAATTATACCGTGTCGGAACGTGACACTCCGATTCAATAATATCGTGTCGGAGCGTGACACTCCGATCCAATAATACCGTGTCGGAACGTGACACTCCGATCCAATTATACTGTGTCGGAACGTGACACTCCGATCCAATTATACCGTGTCGGAACGTGACACTCCGATCCAATAATACCGTGTCGGAACGTGACACTCCGATCCAATTA
>JAJOOO010004501.1:0-59990 GCA_029582685.1 Solanum piurae | reverse complement strand
ATCAATACAATTATCATAAGATAATGAACTTTCATTCCAAGCACGGGTGTCAACACTAGGTGGGCACAAATTAATATTGCTAGAAGAATCAATTCGGTCATCAATAGGATCAAATAGTGTATCCACACTGTCAACAAGCACATTATCAACACACGGTAAAAAATCAATAATAGGCTCACATAAAGACAAACTAATATTCACACTTTGTTTATTTGCAATGGTAAAAGTGCTAAGTTTAGCTATTGTACCTTGGCGCCCGCAAGAAAGATTTTTTTTACCTTGGATGTTGGGACGACCCATAAGTGCGTCCATCACACCTTCGACTGTAGGCTGTTTAGCTGGAACTTGTGTTCCTCCATTCATCACGCTTGTACCTACATAAGAATCCTTACAAAATGAAGGATAAACAACAGGGTTAGGTTCAGATTGTGGCACCCTGTTCAAAGTGATGTTCAACCGCTCATCTGTTCCTGACAGCCTACCCTCCACGGAGGCCATTCGCCCTTTTATGTTCGTCATTCTCCAAGTCACATATGCAATTGCCTCTACCCTCCAAATAGAATTGTGCTTGATATAATGATCCACTTGAAATTGGCGCGGCTAATGTTGAAGATTGCTTATACTCAGTTGATCACAAGGTATCAATTTCTACTCTTGGCCAGAATGGATTTTTGTTTCAAGAAGAAAGGACGACTTGATTAAAGCAAACGGACTTGAATCAAGAAGTTAACTAAGAAGTAAAATGGATAAAAGCTAACAAAGAAAAGGCACTAACCAAGAAGTGAATTCAAGAACCAATTGTCAACAAATAGGTAATTACAAGTTGAAAATCAGTTTAGGATACTTGATTACGAACTAGAATCAAAAGAAAGGAAACTAAGAAATTTGAACCTGAGATTAGAAAAGGTTATAGCATGAGTTTCCCATCGCCAAATGGCATGTTTTCTTCACCAAAGGTGAAGTTCAGCTCGCCAACTTGAAGGTTAACTAGCCAAACTTGACAATCTTCCAAGGCAACTCGGCAATCTAGGTGGAAGTTCGGGGATGCGCTGAATGGATTCGGCGACCAGAGCTTATCTCGTCGAAATTTCCAGTATCTCCACCAATATGAGGGTCAACTTGGCGACCTAACAGCCCATAGGATGAGGCGCAGAGTTGGTCAGGCGATCCCTGCTTTAGCTCACCTAATGGACCACTGTTGCAGCTGCAAACTTCCAAAATTTGAATTATGGTGGTCCCCCTACCTTTGTCCTTTAGTATTTACCCCTTTTGGTAAGTTCCCTTTTGTACAAACAATTTTACACTTTCTCTTTCTTACTTTTTAGAGTCAAACACCTTTTTGGAAGATTCCTCCTTCTTGAAGATTTGAATTTTCTTGAAGAACACTATGAACAAGATGAAGACCCAAAATAAACCCTCAACGATTTTAACTCGAAATTTCACGAAATTTGGAATACAAGCTCCTCTTGATAAAGGAAGTAATCCCCAAAACTTTTTATCTTCCAATTCCTTGACAAAATCTTCAAATTTCAAAACTCATTTCCTTCTTTCTTCAAGTCATGAAGAATACCCAACGGATTTCTAATCCATTTTCATCCAAATTTCAGCTATGAACTCCTAAGGATATAGAGATCAAACCCCAATACTCAAGATTCTCCAATTTAACCCAAATCTGAAAACCCATTTGAAGTTCTTCAAGCTTCTTCACCCAACAATGGTGGATTCTTCAATAGAGCTCCAAACTTCACCAAATCTCAGATCTAATCTCAATTAAGGTTAAAGAACACTAATCTAACCTTAGAAACTTCAAACAAGACTCAAATCAACAAAATATTTTTGGGGGTTTCTAGAAAAACGTTTTTGACCCTGTATTTGTTGTAACAACCCAAGACTAGAATTCGTAGGAATGATTCAAAGCCTTGCTCTGATACCAAATGATACGATTTTGACAAGAAAAATCACATTAAACAGGGGGAAATTGGAAAGATAGTCGAAGAGACACAAGATAAGAAACAATTAGCAACTAAATGATGTATTAAATCCAATAACCTCCAATCTAGATCTTAACAAGCACCTAATCTGGATAGATAGATAGACACAACAAGAGGAAACAAAGAGCAACCTATGGGTATGTTAAACCCAAAGACCTCACTTCGTTAATCCAACAAGAAGCACCTAACTCTTACGAAGACCTAAAGGGAATCGATATCCCAAGGAACCCTCGTTTCTAAACAAGGTTCAACAAAAGCTTACCAAGCTTCCTAACACACACATAGGGAGTTTTAGGTTTACAAAAAAAAATATTCAAACAAGTCTCCCCCTAAAATGAACTTCTAAATGCTTATTTATAGTCTTAGGACTTATTACATAGGTGGGCCCAAAAGTGACCAGAAATGGGTCAATGGGTGAGCCAAGTGGGTCTCGCCTAAAGGACCAGCGATGCACCCAATGGACTCGGCGAGGTACTCTTCTCCTTGCCTTGGCTGGGGAGCTATTGGAACTTTGGGAAGTCTGGGGACCATCGCCCAATCCACTTAGCGATGCGCCAATGGTTTTCATCTCGCAGAATGGTCAGCTTTCCCTTATGTAGCTCCTTAGACCAGTTGGCGACTTTGGGACCCTCGCCAAAGGGGTTTGGCGAGTCTTCGAAGTGGCTGTCCTCTCGCCGAATGGAGCACATCTTCAATTGCACTTCCTCGCTTAGTTAGGCCTCTTACGCTCAAAGCTATCATCCAAGCATGATGTTGCCCACTGGGATCTCCTTCAAGGTACAAATGTTCCCATGCAAGGCATGGAACTCCCTCCTCGTCATCCATACATGCCCAAGAGCCTCCATCCTTGTGAACACTCCATCAAAGCGTTGAAGTTCGTGAATGGATAGCCTTGAGGAAATATGTATTGCATCATTCTCCCCTTCTTGTAAAGGATTCGTCCTCGAATCCATGCCTTGCAAAACCATAGAGGATGCAAACAAGAACAAGGTCCTCATGGCATTAAGTTAGCGTTAGCAATACAAATTTCATCACCATGCCAAGGATGTACAAATTTAACATATAACCAAGCATCAAAAATATCAACCAAGGGTTTGTAACACATCAAAGCAATAGATACTTGGCCAAGTAAGAAACATTGACAAAGGGGTAGAGCGAAGGAACCAATATGCTTAAATAACTTCATATGTATGCCCTCATTGGTTCCACATCCAAATAAGCACAAGGCCTCCCTTATGTCAAGCATCAAAAGGGCACTCCCATACCTAGGTGCGAAGGCATAAATAGTGTTGACCTAAGTTAAGACCCCATCCAATGCACTAGATAACTTCAATAGAGTAATCATTCCCAATTCATGAGCAGGTTCAAGTACATAAGTATTCCCCACCCAAATTGGTAAACATACCTCATTCAAGTACGTTGGATCAAATAATAACACCACAGAAGAATCATGCAAATGACAGAAGGTGTTACTACCACATTCAGCTCACTTATGGATGGCACTAGGGTCTAATGGAAAAGGATCGTATAGCATCGAGTCAAGGAGACTATCATTTGCCCAATTTAAACCACTACTAACATAAGATATGCAACCCACACAAGTATGAATATCATCATATGCAAGTAGATAAAAGTGAGTCCTCGAATCCAAACCTTGTAAAATCATATAGATCATAAGCAAAAGCTTATCCTCTTAACATGAAGGGTAGTACAAAGGTTAGCACTTAAAACATTTAAACGAGGAGACTCAAACTCAAGGAACAACCAAACATCCTCTATTGTCATGGCTATTAAGCCCACAAATGGAGAACAATGACAATTGTTATTCTATTAATCCACATGGTAGTACCACCCAAAAGATGATACTATCACCAGTTCAAATACCCTAAAACATCCACCGGGATCAAAAGGGTAGAAGGATGTCCTCAGAACTGGATCATATCAACAAGTGTAGACCACAATGACACCCTGATCCACATGCAATGCACACTTAATCCAACTAGGGATTTCATCATATACAAAGAGATAGTAAAGGAAGGTACATAATTCACCTTCTACTGGCACATATCTCCTACCCCAATAAGATGCACAGTCAACAAGTTCATGTTCAGGGTAAGAAATATAAAGGGGGTCTAGGAAGCTATCCTTCTCCACACATAATGTAGGCCCTTCAAGGGGATGGTATGACCTCAAGAAGAGCTTTCATGCATAGGGAGAGGAATCAACCACGCCACCCACCACATGTCTACCATTTCGACAAAGCATTACCATGCAAATGCTACAATTCAGCTCACTACTGGGGTCAAATAGAAAGGCAAGCCATGTACTAGGATCAAGTGCACATTCATTTATCAGGTTGGCACTCTTTCCTTCCAACAATATACTCCACTTAACAGCATGAGCATCATCATATGTAAACAAGTAGTAAAGAAAGGTTGATACGATTTTCAAAAGAAGAATCACAACAACAGCGGAAATCAAATACATGAAAGTAAAGGATAAATAGATAGAGACAAAAAGAGGAAACAAAGAGCAACTTAAGGGTATATTAAACCCAAAGACCTCACCTCGTTAATCCAACAAGAAGAACCTAACTGTTACGAAGACCTCAAGGGAATCGATATCCCAAGCAAGAAACTTATGATCTTAGCATGAGGGCTAGAACTGAGGTTAGCATTAAAAAGAATTTAACTCAGGGGACAAATTCAAAACAACCACATATCCTCTATTGTCATGGCAATTAAGCCCACAAATGGAGAACAACGACAATGGTTATTCTTCTCATTCACATGGTGCTACCACCCAAATGATGATACTCCCACCAGTTCAAATACCTTTATGCATTTACCGGGATCAAAAGGATATAGGGTCCATAGAACAAGGCCATACCAACAAGTGCAGACCACAAGGATATCCTCATCCGCATGCAATGCACTTCCAATCCAACTAGGGATTTCATCATATGCAAAGAAATAATAAACAAAGGTACAAACTTCACCTCCTCGTGGAAAATATCTCCTACCCCCATGAGATGCACATTCAACAAGATCATGCTCAGGGTAAGAACTAGAAAAAGGGTCTAGGAAGCTATCCTTCCCCACACACAATGTAGGTTCTTCAAGTGGATGGTAAAACATCAAGAATAAATTTACTGCATAGGGAAAAGAATTAACAATGTCAACCCCCATATGCTTGCCATTTCGACCAAACATTCCCACACAAATGCTACAATGCAACTCACTACTGGGGTCAAATGGAAAGGCAAGCCATGTACTATGATCAAGTGCACATCCATTTACCAAGTTGGCACTCTTTCCTTCAAATAACATACTTCACTCAACAGCATGAGCTTCATCATATGTAAACAAGTAATTGAGAAAGGTGTCTCTCAAATCAACTTCCTCTGGGGTGTTTACATGGGTATGACTACTAAAAGATTCAAACTCATGAATCATACCATTGACAATTGGAACACACCAAGAAAAAGAGGTAATGGGACAACAAACACCACCTTCCTCCTCATCACATTCCATCCCTACAAGAGTACTCCCATCTTCCAAGAAGATATTTCCATCTTTAGAAGGAAAAGCTTCACACCATAGTGGGTTACTATAGTAAGTATAGCTATCAAGAACTATACTGCTCTCAAGATTAACACCACTAGGTACATTACTAGGAGTGATTTCATCATCTTCAAAAAGGATGTTGTACTTAAAGAGGGAATGATCAACCACTAGGAAAGAATAAGAATAAGCAAGTTCACCCTCAAAAAGACACATATCATCTTTCGAAGCATTTTCAAACACATGATCTCTATGAGCAAAAGCAAGCAGTTGGACCAACCACAAAAGACATGCTTAAAGAGTCACTCATAATCAATTGATCAACATTTTCATTAGTACCACCAAATTGAGGTTTCTTAATCACATTACAAGAACCCTCAACCAGTGAACTACACTCACAATCAGATTGATCAATACAATTATCATAAGATAATCAACTTTCATTCAAATCACGGGTGTCAACACTAGGTGGACACAAATTGATCTTGCTAGAAGAATCAATTCGGTCATCAATAGGATCAACTAGTGTACCCACACTCTCAACAAGCACATTATAAACATATGGTAAAAAATCAATAATAGGGTCACATAAAGACAAGCTAACGTTCACACTTTGTTCATTTGCAATGATAAAAATGCTAGGTTTAGCTATTGTACCTTGACGCCCGCAAGAAAAATCCTCTTTACCTTGGATATTGGGATATTCCTTACGTGCATCAAGCACTCGTTCGACTGTAGGCTCTTTGGCTGGAACTTGTGTTTCTCTATTCATCATACTCGTACCTACATAAGAATCCTTACAAAGGGAAGGATAAACAACAGGGTTACTTGAGATCATGGCACCCTATTCGAAGGGACGTTCACCTTCTCCTCCGTTCCCAACAGCCAACCCTCCATGGAGGCTATTCGCTCTTTTATGTTTTCCATTATCCAACGCACATCTGTAATTGCCTCTATTATGGATTCCAGGGTAACCTTCCCCTTAAGTGGGAGGGTCTCACTTCCAGTGGCCATGGTACCTACCAATTAATACAACTCAACAAAACAACACACAATGTTAGCATTAGTTAAATGAACTCACAACCACTCGTGTTTGCACACCTTTGATTGCCTCTCAAATTGGCGCGGCTAATGTTAAAGATTTCTTATACTCGGTTGATCACAAGGTCTCAATTTCTACTCTTGGCCGAAATGGATTTTTGTTTCAAGAAGAACGGACGACTAAATTAAAGCAAACGGACTTGAGTCAAGAAGTTAACTACGAAGTAAAATGAATAAAAGAACAAAAACAAAAGCAGTAACAAAGAAGTGAACTCAAGAACCAATAATCAACAAGTAGGTAGTTACAAGGTGAAAATCAATTTAGAATTCTTGATTACGGACTAGAATAAAAAGAAAGGAAACCAAGAAATTATAACCTGATATTAGAAAGGATCATAACATGAGTTTCCCATCGCCAAATGGCCTGTTTTCTTTGCCAAACGTGATGTTCATCTCGCCGACTTGAAAATTGACTAGCCAAACTTGAATTTTGGACAAGGCAACTCGGTGATCTGGGTGGAAGTTCGGCGATGCGCTGAATGAATTTGGCGACCAGGGCTTAGCTCGCCGAAAATTCCAGTATCTCAATCAAAATGAGGTCCAACTCGGCGACCTAGAGGCCCAAAGGCCGAGGCACCGAGTTGAATGGGCAATCCAAGTCGGGGATCGGCCAAATTCCTTAAGCTGCAACTGCAAGAATTCAAAAATTGACCCTTGGTGCTCCCCCCTGTAATATGTACCTTTTTCTTTACCCTTTTTTGGTAAATTCCTATTTTACAAACACTTTTACACTATCTCTTTCTTCCTTTTTGGATCAAGCTCTTCCTTTTTCAAATATTCCTCCTTGAAGATTTAAATTTCCTTCAAGAACACTATGAACAAGATGAAGATCCAAAATAAAACCCTCAACGATTTTAACTACGAATTTCATGAAATTTGAGATACAAGCTCCCCTTGATATAGGAAGCAAACCCCAATAATTTTTATCCCCCAATTACTTGCCAAAATCTTCATATTTCAAAACCCATTTCCTTCTCTCTTTAAGTCATGAAGAACACCATGAACATGAAGAACACCCAATTTTCAAACCCAATGGATTTCTAATCTGTTTTCACCCAAATATCAGATTTGAACTCTTAAGGATATAGAGATCAAACCCCAATACCCAAGAGTCTCCAATTTGACCTAAATTTGAAAACCCATTTGAAGTTTTTCAAGCTTTTTCACCCAACAATTGTGGATTCTTCGATAGAGCTCCAAACTTCACCAAACCTCATATCCAAACTTCACCAAATCTCATATCCAAACTCAAATAAGGTTAGGGAACACTAATCTAACCTTAGAAACTTCAAACAAGACTCGAATCAAAAAAATATTTTTGGAGTTTGCTAGAAAAACGATTTGAACACCTTTTGTTTTGTAGCAACAAACCCATGAATAGAATTGTAAGGACGATACTAAGCTTGGCTCTAATACCAAATGATACGAACAAGAAGAATAACAATAACAAGGAAAATCAAATACAAGAAAGTAAAGGATAAATAGATAGACACAATAAGAGAAAACAAAGAGCAACCTAAGGGTATGTTAAACCCAAAGACCTCACCTCGTTAATCCAACAAGAAGCACCTAACTCTTACGAAGACCTCAAGGGAATCGATATCCCAATCAACCCCCATTTCTAAACAAGAATCAACAAAAGCTTCACCAAGCTTTCAAACACTCAAACAAGGAGTTTAGGTTGACAACGACAATAATCAAAATCAGTCTACCTAAAATGAAACCCTAAAGGCCTATTTATAGTTTTAGGCATTATTACATAGATGGGCCCAAAAGTGACCCAAAATGGCCAATGAGCGAGCAAAGTTGGGTTCGCCCAATCCTCTTGGTGAGTCGGCGATCTGAGCTTCACCTTGGCTCCCTTCCTTGATGGGTACTATGACTTTCGACAGTCTTGGGGTCCATTGGACGATGCGCCAAATTCTCTCCATGCTCGCTGAATGCGCTGCCTGGCTCTATATTTCCTTGGGCCATTAGGCGATTTGGTGGTCATCGCCCAAGCCATTAGGCGATCTGGTGGTCATCACCCAAGCCATTAAGTGATGCACCATCGCCCAAGCCATTAAGTGATGCACCAAGTGGACATGCTTGCCTAAAGTGACAGTTTTGGCAACTTCCTTTCCTTCATGTTCGAAGCTATCATCCACACGGGGGGCTACTCAGCTGGAAACTCCTCCAAAGCGTATTTCTCAACCCCACGAACCTCCATCCTCGAGATCGATCCATCAATACATTGAAGTTCGTGAATGGATGATTTGGAGGCAATCCATATTATATCAAAGGTGTCTCTCATATCAACTTCCTCTAGGGTGTTTTCATGGGTATGACTACGAATAGGCTAAAAAGCATTGGTCATACCACTTCGAAGTCAAACACACCAAGAAGAAGAAGTAATGGCCAAATAGACACCACCATCCTCCTCATCACAACCCTTTCCTACAACAGTACTCTCATCTTCCAAGAAGATATTTCCATATTTGGGAGGGAAAGCTTTACAATATAGTGAGATACTATAACAAGTATAGCTATCAAGAACTATATTGCTTTCATTATTAACACCACTAGGTACATCACTAGGAGTGCTTTCATCATCTTCAAATATGATATTGTACTTAAAGAGGGAAGGATCCACCACTAGGGAGGAACTAGAACATGCAAGTTCACCCTCAAAAAGACACATATCATTTTTGAAGCATTTTCAAGCACAAGAACTCTATGAGCAAAGCAAGCAATTGGATCATCCACAAAAGATATGCTCATAGAGTCACTCTTATTCAATTGATCAACATTATCATTAGTACCACCAAATTGAGGTTTCTTAATCAGATTACATGAACCCTCAACCAGTGAACTACACTCACGAACAGGCTTATCAATACAATTATCATAAGATAATGAACTTTCATTCCAAGCACGGGTGTCAACACTAGGTGGGCACAAATTAATATTGCTAGAAGAATCAATTCGGTCATCAATAGGATCAAATAGTGTATCCACACTGTCAACAAGCACATTATCAACACAAGGTAAAAAATCAATAATAGGCTCACATAAAGACAAACTAATATTCACACTTTGTTTATTTGCAATGGTAAAAGTGCTAAGTTTAGCTATTGTACCTTGGCGCCCGCAAGAAAGATTTTTTTTACCTTGGATGTTGGGACGACCCATAAGTGCGTCCATCACACCTTCGACTGTAGGCTGTTTAGCTGGAACTTGTGTTCCTCCATTCATCACGCTTGTACCTACATAAGAATCCTTACAAAATGAAGGATAAACAACAGGGTTAGGTTCAGATTGTGGCACCCTGTTCAAAGTGATGTTCAACCGCTCATCTGTTCCTGACAGCCTACCCTCCACGGAGGCCATTCGCCCTTTTATGTTCGTCATTCTCCAAGTCACATATGCAAATGCCTCTACCCTCCAAGTAGAATTGTTCTTGATATAATGATCCACTTGAAATTGGCGCGGCTAATGTTGAAGATTTCTTATTCAATTGATCAACTATATAAGTAGTACCACCGATTTGAGGTTTTTTAACCACTATACAAGAACCCTCAACCAATGAACTACACTCACAAATAGACTGATCAATACAATTATCATAAGATAATGAACTTTCATTCAAAGCACGGGTGTCAACACTAGGTGGGCAAAAATTGATCTTGCAAGAAGAATCAATTAGGTCATCAATAGTATCAACTAGTGTATCCACACTCTCAACAAGCACATTATAAACACACGGTAAAAAATCAATAATAGGCTCACATAAAGACAAACTAATATTCACACTTTGTTCATTTGCAATGATAAAAGTGCTAGGTTTAGTTATTGTACCTTGACGCCCGCAAGAAAGATCCTCTTTACCTTGGATACTGGGATATTCCTTACGTGCATCAATCACTCGTTCGACTGTAGGCGCTTTGGCTGGAACTTGTGTTCCTCTATTCATCATACTCGTACCTACATAAGAATCCTTACAAAGGGAAGGATAAACAACAGGGTTAGTTGAGATCATGGCACCCTATTCGAAGGGACGTTCACCCTCTCCTCCGTTCCCAACAGCCAACCCTCCACGGAGGCTATTCGCTCTTTTATGTTCGCCATTCTCCAAGTCACATATGCAATTACCTCTAATACGGATTTCAGGGTAACCTTCCCCTTAACTGGGAGGGCCTCACTTCTGGTTGACATGGTACCTAACAATTAAAACAACTCAACAAAATAGCACACAATGTTAGCATTAGTAAAATGAACTCACACTCACTCGTGTTTGCACACCTCTGATTGCCTCTCAAATTGACGCGGCTAATGTTGAAGATTGCTTATACTCAGTTGATCACAAGGTCTCAATTTCTACTCTTGGCCGGAATGGATTTTTTTTTCAAGAAGAAAGGACGACTTGATTAAAGCAAACGGACTTGAATCAAGAAGTGAACTACGAAGTAAAATGGATAAAAGCTCACAAAGAAAAGGCACTAACAATGAAGTGAATTCAAGAACCAATAGTCAACAAGTCGGTAATTACAAGTTGAAAATCAATTTAGGATTCTTGATTACGAACTAGAATCAAAAGAAAGGAAACTAAGAAATTTGAACATGAGATTTGAAAAGGTTATAACATGAGTTTCCCATCACCAAACGGCTTGTTTTGTTCTCAAAAAGTGAAGTTCAGCTCACCAACTTGAATATTAACTCGCCAAACTTGACAATCTACCAAGGGAATGGATTCGGCGATACGCCGAATGGATTCAGCGACCAGGGATTAGCTCGCCAAAATTTCCAGTATCTCCACCAAAATGAGGACCAACTCGGTGATCTAACTGCCCAAAGGGAAAGGCACCGAGTGGGTTAGGCGATCCCCGCTTTAGGTCGCCTAATGCACCAATGTTGCAGCTGCAAACTTCCAAAATTTGAATTCTGGTGGCCCCCCCCTGCCTTTGTCCTTAAGTATTTACCCCTTTTGGTAAATTCCCTTTTGTACAAACACTTTTACACTTTCTCTTTCTTACTTTTTAGAATCAAACACATTTTTGGAAGATTCGTCCTTCTTGAAGATTTGAATTTTCTTCAAGAACACTATGAACAAGATGAGGACCCAAAATAAAACCTTCAACGATTTTAACTCAAAATTTCACGAAATTTGATATACAAGCTCCCCTTGATATAGGAAGCAATCCCCAATACTTTTTATCTTCCAATTGCTTGCCAAAATCTTCAGATTTCAAAACACATTTCCTTGTCTCTTCAACTCATGAATAACACCATATCATGAAGAACACCTAATTTTCAAACCCAATCGATTTCTAGTCCATTTTCACCAAAATTTCAGCTATGAACTCCTAAGGATATAGAGATCAAACCCTAATACTCAAGAGTCTCCAATTTAACCCAAATCTGAAAACCCACTTGAAGTTCTTCAAGCTTTCTTCACCCAACAATGGTGGATTCTTCAATAGAGCTCCAAACTTCACCAAATCTCAAATCTAAATTGAAATAAGGTTACAGAACACTAATCTAACCATAGAAACTACAAAACTTCAAACAAGACCCAAATCAACAAAATATTTTTGGGGTTTTCTAGAAAAATGTTTTTTATCCTTTTTTTTTATAACAACCCAAGACTAGAATTAGTAGGAACGATTCTAAGCCTTGCTCTGATACCAAATGATACGATTTTGACAAGAAAAATCACATTAAACAGCGGAACACTTGACAGATAGAAGAAGAGACACAAGATAAGAAACAATTAGCAACTAAAGGATGTATTAAATCCAATAACCTCCAATCTAGATCTTAACAAGCACATAATCTGGATAAATAGATAGACACAACAAGAGGAAACAAAGAGCAACCTATGGGTATGTTAAACCCAAATACCTCACTTCGTTAATCCAATAAGAACCACCTAACTCTTACGAAGACCTAAAGGGAATCGATATCCCACGGAACCCTCGTTTCTAAAGAAGGTTCAACAAAAGCTTACCAAGCTTCCAAACACACACAGAGGGAGTTTTAGGTTTACAAACACAATATTCAAACAAGTCTACTCCTAAAATGAACTTCTAAATGCTTATTTATAGTTTTAGTACTTATTACATAGATGGGCCCAAAAGTGACCAGAAATGGGCCAATGGGTGAGCCAAGTTGGCCTCGCCTAAAGGATCGGTGATGCACCCAATGGACTCAGCGAGGTACTATGCTCCTTCCCTTGGCTGGGGAGCTACTGTAACTTTGGGAGGTTTGGGGACCATCACCCAATTCACTTAGCGATGCGCCAATGGTCTCCATCTCGCAGAATGGTCAGCTTTCCCTTATGTAGCTCCTTAGACCAGTTGGCGACCTTGGGACCCTCGCCAAAGGGATTTGGCGAGTCTTCGAAGTGGTTGTCCTCTCGCCGACTGGAGCACATCTTAAAATGCACTTCCTCGCATAGTTAGGTCTCCTACGCTCCAAGCTATCATCCAAGAATGGTGTTGCCCAACTGGGAGCTCCTTCAAGGTGCTTATGTTCCCATGCAAGGCATGGAACTCCCTCCTCGTCATCCAAACATGCCTAAGAGCTTCCATCCTTATGGACACTCCATCAAAGCATTGACGTTCCTGAATGGATAGCCTTGAGGCAATCTATATTGCATCATTCTCCCCTTCTTGTAAAGAATTCGTCCTCGAATCCATGCCTTGCAAAACCATAGGGGATGCAAACAAGAACAAGATCATCATGGCATTAGGTTAGCGTTAGCAATACAAATTTCATCACCATGCCAAGGATGTACAAATTTAACATATAACCAAGCATCAAAAATATCAACCAAGGGTTTGTAACCCATCAAAGCAATAGATACTTGGCTAATTAAGAAACATTGACAAAGGGGTAGAGCGAAGGAACCAATATGCTTAAATAACTTCATATGTATGCCCTCATTGGTTCCACATCCAAATAAGCACAAGGCCTCCCTCATGTCAAGCATCAAAAGGGCACTCCCATACCTAGGTGCGAAGGCATAAATAGTGTCGACCTAAGTTAAGACCCCATCCAATGCACTAGATAACTTCAATAGAGTAATCATTCCCAATTCATGAGCAGGTTCAAATACATAAGTATTCCCCACCCAAATTGGTAAACATACCTCATTCAAGTAGATTGGATCAAATAATAACACCACAGAAGAATCATGAAAATGACAAAATTGTTACTACCACATACAGCACACTTAAGGATGGCACTGGGGTCGAATGGAAATGGATCATATAGCATCGAGTCAAGGAGACTCTCATATGCCCAATTTAAACCACTACTAATATAAGATATGCAACCCACACAAGTATGAGTATCATCATTGCAGGTAGATAAAAGTGAGTCTTCGAATCCCAACCTTGTAAAACCATAAAGATCATAAGCAAGAAGCTTATCCTCTTAGCATGATGGGTAGTACAAAGGTTAGCACTTAAAACATTTAAACTAGGAGACTCAAACTCAAGGAACAACCAAACATCCTCTATTGTCATGGCTATTAAGCACACAAATGGAGAACAAGGATAATGGTTATTCTTCTCATCAACATGGTAGTACCACCCAAAGGATGATACTCTCACCAGTTTAAATACCATAAAACATCCACCGGGATCAAAAGGGTAGAAGGATATCCTCAGAACTGGATCATACCAACAAGTGTAGACCACAATGACACCCTGATCCACATGCAATGCACACTTAATCCAACTAGGGATTTCATCATATGCAAAGAGATAGTAAAGGAAGGCACAGACTTCACCTTCTACCGGCAAATATCTCCTACCCTCATAAGAAGCACAGTCAACAAGATCATGTTCAGGGTAAGAAATAGAAAAGGGGTCTAGGAAGCTATCCTTCCCCACACACAATGTAGGCCCTTCAAGGGGATGGTAAGACCTCAAGAAGATCTTTCCTGGATAGGGAGAGAAATCAACCATGCCACCCACCATGTGCCTGCCATTTCGAACAAGCATTCCCACGCAAATGCTACAGTTCAGCTCACTACTGGGGTAAAATGGAAAGGCAATCCATGTACTAAGATCAAGTGCACATCCATTTATCAGGTTGGCACTCTTTCCTTCCAACAACATACTCCACTCAATAACAGGAGCATCATCATATGTAAACAAGTAGTAGACAAAGGTGTTTCTCAAATCAACTTCCTCTAGGGTTTTTTCAGGGGTGTGACTACGAATAGGCTCAAAAGCATTGGTCATACCATTTAGAAGTGAAACACACCAAGAAGAAGAAATAATGGCCAAACAGACACCACCTTCCTCCTCATCACATCACTTCCCTACAAAAGTACTCTCATCTTCCAAGAAGAAATTTTCATCTTTGGGAGGGAAAGTTTCACACCATAGTGGGTTACTATAACAAGTATAGCTATCAAGAACTTTACTGCTCTTATTATTCACACCACAAGGTGCATCACTTGGAGTGATTTCATCATCTTCAATTAGGATATTGTACTTAAAGAGGGAAGGATCCACCACTAGGGAGGAACTAGAACATGTAAGTGCACACTCAAAAAGACACATCATTTTTTTAAAGTATTTTCAAGCACAAGATCTCTATGAGCAAAGCAAGCAATTGGATCAACCACAAAAGATATGCTCATAGAGTCACTCTTATTCAATTGATCAACTATATAATTAGTACCACCGATTTGAGGTTTCTTAACCACTATACAAGAACCCTCAACCAATGAACTACACTCACAAACAGACTGATCAATACAATTATCATAAGATAATGAACTTTCATTCAAAGCACGGGTGTCAACACTAGGTGGGCACAAATTGATCTTGATAGAAGAATCAATTCGGTTATCAATAAGATCAACTAGTGTATCAACACTCTCAACAAGCACATTATCAACACATGGTAAAAAAATCAATAATAGGCTCACATAAAGACAAACGAACATTCACACTTGGTTCATTTGCAATGGTAAAAGTGCTAAGTTTAGCTATTGTACCTTGGCGACCGCAAGAAAGAACTTATTTACCTTGGATGTTGGGATGACCCATAAGTGCATCCATCACACCTTCGACTGTAGGATCTTAGGCTGGAACTTGTGTTCCTCCATTCATCACACTTATTAAGATTGTGGCACCCGGTTCGAAGGGATGTTCAACCTCTCCTCCGTTCCTGACAACCTACCCTCCACAGAGTCCATTCGCTCTTTTATGTTCTCCATTCTCCAACTCACATCATCAATTGACTCTATTACGTATTCCAGGGTAACCTTTCCCTTAACTAAGAGGGTCTCACTTCCGGTTTCCATGGTACCTAACAATTTACACAACTCAACAAAAAAGCACACATCGTTAGCATTAGTAAAATGAACTCACAATCACTCGTGTTTGCAAACCTCTAATTGCCTCTCAAATTGGCGCGACTAATGTTGAAGATTGCTTATACTCGGTTGATCACAAGGTCTCAATTTCTACTCTTGGCTGGAATGGATTTTTGTTTCAAGAAGAAAGGACGACTCGATTAAAGCAAACGAACTTGAATCAAGAAGTTACCTATGAAGTAAAATGGATAAAAGCTCACAATGAAAAGTCACTAACAAAGAAATGAATTTAAGAACCAATAGTCAACAAGTATGTAATTACAAGTTGAAAATCAGTTTAGGATTCTTGATTACGAACTAGAATCAATAGAAAGAAAATGAAGAAATTAGAACCTGAGATTAGAAAAAGTTATAACATGAGTTTTCCATCGCCAAACGTGAAGTTCAGCTCGCCAACTTGAAGATTAGCTCACCAAACTTGACAATCTGCCAAGGCAACTCGGCGATCTGGGTGGAAGTGCGGCGATGCGCCGAATGGATTCGGCGAGAAGGGCTTAGCTCCCCGAAATTTCCAGTATCTCCTCCAAAATGAGGACCAACTCGGTGACCTAACTGCCCAAAGGGTGAGGCACTGAGTGGGTTAGGTGATCCCCCCTTAAGCTCACCTAATGGACCATTGTTGCAGCTGTAAATTTCCAAAATTTGAATTTTGGTGGTCCCCCCTGCCATTGTCCTTTAGTATTTACCTCTTTTGGTAAATTCCCTTTTGTACAAACACTTTCACTTTCTTCCTTTTTAGAATCAAGCACCTTTTTGGAAGATCCCTCCTTCTTGAAGATTTGAATTTTTTTCAAGAACACTATGAACAAGATGAAGACCCAAAATAAAACCCTCAACGATTTTAACTCGGAATTTCACAAAATTTGAGATACAAGCTCCCCTTGATATAGGAAGCAATCCCCAATACTTTTTATCTTCGAATTCCTTGCCAAAATATTCAGATTTCAAAACCCATTTCCTTCGTCCTTCAAGTCATGAAGAACACCATGAAGATGAAGAACACCCAATGGATTTCTAATTCATTTTCATACAAATTTCAGCTATGAACTCCGAAGTATATAGATATCAAACACCAATACTCAAGAGTCTCCAATTTAACCCAAATCTAAAAATCCACTTGAAGTTCTTCAAGTTTCTTCACCCAACAATGGTGGATTCTTCAATAGATCTCCAAACTTCACCGAATCACAGATCCAAAAACAAATAATGTTAGAGAACACTAATCTAACCTTAGAAACTTCAAACAAGACTCAAATCAACAAAATATTTTTGGGGTTTTCTAGAAAAACGTTTTTGACCATTTTTTTTTGTATCAACCCAAGACTAGAATACATAGGAAACATTTTAAGCCTTGATCTGATACCAAATGATATGATTCTGAAAATAAAAATCACAATAAACAGCGGAAAACAAGAAATATAGAAGAAGAGACACAAGATAAGAAATAATTGGCAACTAAAGGATGTATTAAATTCAATAACGTCCAATCTAGATCTTAACAAGCACCTAATCCAGATAAATAGATAGACACAACAAGAGGAAACAAAGAACAACATATGGGTATGTTAAACCCAAAGACCTCACTTCGTTAATCCAACAAGAAGCACCTAACTCTTACGAAAACTTCACGGGAATTGATATACCAAGCAACCCCCATTTCTAAACATGGTTTAACGAAAGCTTACCAAGCTTTCAAACCCTCACACAAGGAGTTTTAGGTTTACAACCACAATATTCAAACAAGTCTCCCCCTAAAGGCCTATTTATAGTTTTAGGACTTATTACATAGATGGGCCCAAAAGTGACCCGAAATGGGCCAATGGGCAAGCCAAGTCGGGCTCGCCTAAAGGATCGGCGATGTGCCCAATGGACTCGGTGAGGAACTCTGCTCCTTACCTTGGTTGGGAAGCTACTGGAACTTTGGGCGGTCCGGGGAACATCGCCCAATCCACTTGGTGATGTGCCAATGGTCTCCATCTCACCGAATGGTCAGCTTGCCCTTATGTAGCTCCTTGGACCAGTTGGCGAACTTGAGACCCTCGCCAAAGGGATTTGGAGAGTCACCGAAGTGGCTGTCCTCTTGCCGAATGGAGCATATTTTCAATTGCTCCTCCTCACTTAGTTAGGCCTTCCACACTCCAAGATATCATCCAAGCATGGTGTTTCCCATCTGGGAGCTCCATCAAGGTGCATATATTCCAATGCAAGGCATGGAACTCCCTTCTTGTCATCCATACATGCCCAAGAGCCTCCATCCTTGTGAACACTCCATCAAATCGTTGAAGTTGGTGAATGGATATCCTTGAGGCAATTTGTATTGCATTAGTAGACCTAATGTTGGTGGCCCTTTCATGTGTGAAATGATGAACCTTGTATCGGTAAACCTAATATTGGTGGCCCTTCTTGGAAATTCAATGATTTATCCTTAATGTACCTTGAACTGGTAGACCTAATGTTGGTGCCCTTTTCATGTGTAATGTAACTTGGGTCGGAAGTCCTAATGTTCGTGGCCCTCTCAAGAAAAACAATGTAATATGAATGAACTACTCTATGGGAATGGAGGCTAAGCACAGAGTGGATATGGTAAGATGGTGACTCTCCCAATGTTAGGTTAGATTCCAATGAACATCTTTCTTATCTCATAACTATGTGCCCACATAGGTATAACACACTTAGTTATACCTTAGGAAAGTGGAACACCTTCCTTCGGTGTAGGGTTATATGACAACGGATTCCATGATTTAGCTCTCATGGTCTATGTCGGTTAATGCCTATTTCCATCATGTGAGATGTGCATTATGGTTTCTTGATGAGTTCTATGCAGTATGGGTGGTAGTATGGGATGTCATCCATGCATTGCACGAGTAGCTTTGGGAGGGTTATAGTGAGTTCTCTACGTCTTAATAGCTAATGTATGAATGTGTCCTAAATGAAGCTAATGAAGAATGTTGACTCTTAAATGTCTAATGTAATGATGCATGCTATACTTGGATTGTATTATGAGTTACTTCCTTGTCATGACTTATTGAATATGAATGTACCTTGCCTATGGTGACTTCAAAGGAGTACTTAGTGTGAGTAGTAGTATGGGATGCTACTTGCACATTGCACAAGTATGACTTAGGGTTGTCTTAGGTGATGGTCCTTATGTGATGATATGACTTATGAAATATTTATGTTTCTTATGTATGAGTATTTTATGAAGATGAAAAGGTTGAATGGTAAGTTTACTTTTGGTGACCTTAAGGTGGTACTTTAGTGTGGATGGTGGTATGGGACGCTATCCATACATTGCACAAAGTATAGCTCGAGAATTACTTGAGGTGAAGGCTTAATGTGAAGGTAATGGTTTATATGATGATTATGTTCTAAAGTGGTTAAATGACTTATATGATTGGTTATGGTTGAATATTATGCCTCTTATGCTCATGTTCATGAAGTTTTCTCAAAATGGCATATATCATGACTTTCAAACAAAATGTCCATTTTAAGCATGTTTTTGCATGGCTATCATACTTAGTACTTAATTGTGCTAACCCATATTTCTCTTATTTTACTACAAGTGTAGGTTCCGACAAGTGAGTTTCTATTCATCTAGTTCAAGGGCTTGGAATTGAGATTCCTCCAAGACTAAGTGGTATGTCCTCATAGATCGAGGAGAAGTACTTGATGTTCTATTTCTTTCATGTAAAACACTATTGTTAGACTTTTCGATTGTAAAGGGTCGTGACCCTACTTTAGTTTTCAAGACATTGTTTAGATGGCCATGTGAGACTATAGACTTCCGCTGTGTTTCTAATGTTTTTATAAAGTTTTGATCATATGGATTTTAAGAATTTTTTTAAAATTATGCACTATTTCTATGTATCGAATGTTATGAATGCTAAGAGGCTTTTGCGAAATCCCTTCGGGGTTAAGTTCGCCGTATAATTTCCAGGGTATAGGCTCGGCTCGTTACAAACTTGGTATCAGAGCATAAGATTTTGGAAATGGTTATTAGGATTGATGTCTCACAAGCCACGTCTAGTAGAGTCTTGTTTATTGGTGTGAGTCGTGACACATCTATGAGCGAGAGGCTATAGGACGTTAGGAAGTTACACTTCTTTCATTATTCTTGAAGTCGTGCCTTAGAGTTTAGCTCTATAAATGTATTTTTCCTAACCCTTATCTTGTGTTTATAGGATATGAATACAAGGGTGAATCCAAGAAGGATGGAAGAGGAGATTGCGAATGAGGGAGTTCCTCCCCAAGGTCTTCCAGGCGTCCAAGTTCCTCTATGCAATCAAGGAAATCAAGTTTCGGTGGATCCCCCGCTATGACCAATGAGGAAGTTAGGTCGGCTCTTTTGATGATGGCTCAAGCCTTAACTACTCAATCTCAAGCCATGACGGCTCAAGCAAATAGGGGTGTTAAGGCTAATGTGAACCCCAATGTGAATACTATGGCTTCTAGGTTGAGAGACTTTGTGAGGATGAATCCTCCGGTGTTTCTAGGATCTAAGGTGGGAGAGGATCCCAAAGAGTTTTTTGGATGAAGTTTTTAAGATAGTCAATGCTATGGGAGTGACTTCTATTGAAAAAATGGAACTTGCCGCCTATCAATTGAAGGATTTTACCCAAATTTGGTTTACTCAATGGAAGGCCAATAGGCCGATTGGAGCGGGTCCCATAGAATGGGAGTTGTTTAAGGAAGTATTCCTTGGTAGGTACTTTCCCCATGAGAAGAGGGAGGTTAAGGTAGAGGATTTTATCAACCTTAGGCAACGTAACATGAATGTTCAAGAGTACTCTTTGAAATTTACCCAATTGTCTAAGTATGCCCCATCTTTGATGTCAAACCCTAGGGATGAGATGAGTCGCTTTGTTACGGGAGTTTCCGACCTAGTTGAGGAAGAGTATCATACGGTGATGCTCCATGATGCTACGAACATTTCTAGGATCATGTTGTATTTTCAATATATTGAGGAGTCCAAGCTTAAAAGGATGAATAGAGAGTTGAAGAGGTCTAGACCCAATGAGCAAGGTCAACCTAGGTTCAAGAAGAGAGCTCCAAACCAAGTTTCTTCAAGCACTCCTAAGGGTAACCAAGATAGAGGTAATGGGCCTCCATCTTCTAAACCTACTTGACATAATTGTGTAAAGAAGCATTTTGGGAAGTGCCTAGCCGGTACTAGTGGGTGGTATGGTTGTGGAAAGAATGATCACCAAGTGAAAGATTTCCCTACTCTTACGGCCAATGGAAGTGATGCCAAGAAACCTTCTCTTGATGGCCTGGATCCCAATGCTCCAAAGAGAAACTATTTCTATGTGCTTCAAGCTATCAAGGACAAAGGATCTAATCCAGATGAAGGCACCGGTAAGTGATAGTTCCTTATGGTTGTGAATGTCTTCTTGATGTTCCTATGTTGTTTTCATGATAGCCTTAGTTGGGTTTTCTCCCAAATGGGGGGATAGTATGTTGAATAGTAAGGTTGTTGAGAGTTTTGATATCCATATCTCTTTCCTTCTATTATTATTCAAGTTTGAGACCAAGAGTTCCTTGTATCTCGTTTCATGTTGTGGAGTCATGTGTGAAATGTGTTTCCATGGTCTCCTTATGTTATGCATGTTTTAATGAAACTTATCTTTATATGGGAAAATGAGCTTTTTGATTTATGTGTTCCTCATGTTGATGTGCATCTATGATGAGTTGCCTAAACGTTTCATGAGTTGACTTGTTAAGCATGCTTAAAGTTGTTTTTGAAAAGAGTTGCATAAATTTCCGTATGATGTTGTAATGAGCATGATGTGAGTTGGAGAAGGAAATTCCTCCAATGAAATGAGAAATGTTGATGTTTTTGTGCATAATGAGTTTGTAGATGTAGTTCCTACTTTCTTGTGTTGCATTGAGCTTATTGATGTAGAGTTGATGTTTCGTTTTATGATTTTGTGCATTGTTTATGATGTTGCATGTGTGATGGGCTGCTAGACTTGAGTCGTTATCCCTTGAAGTGTTTAAAGTGTCATTCGAGGATGAATGTTCCTAAGGGGGGATAATGTAACGACTCAAAAAAATGATAGGTTACACTAGAGCCTAAATGTGGGGGTTAACGTCGAGGGTTAAGGGGAAGGACCAATGTTTTGGGTGAAGGCCATGGCTAGGGGGTAGAGGCTGCCTAAAATTGGCCTAGCCACTGCCTAGCATGACCATGAGGGTCTTCACGACCCGTGGTGGCCACCATGGGTCGTGGTGCCACTCATGGTTGCAAGGCAGTGTGCCCTAGTTTAGTGCCAAGTCAAGGCTTCCCTTCACAAGCCACTTCACTGTAACACCCCGTATTCTACAAGTACTAGTTCTATTTATATGACGCTTATAAATTTCCTAGTGGTATAGTTATGGACTCGGTTTCCTATGCAACTAGTGACAATAGAATAGTTTTAAAGTGAACTATCCGTAGATTTTAATGTGACCCGATTAAGTTGAAATTGATGGAAGTATTTAAACTTGAGATCATATGGTGGTATTTGAGTCTAAAGTTTAAATTGACATAATGTATATAAGTTTTAAGTTAAGTTAAAGGTATTAAGGTATAGGAATGGAATAAAATATTGAGGTGCTTGCTTGACTTAACTAAGCTAGTAAGTGACAAGTAGGTGAATCACCTACTTTGACATATTGACCAGCCCAAAGGACCAAGCAGGTGCATCACCTACTTTGACTTATTGACCAGCCCAAAGGACGAAGTAGGTGCATCACCTACTTTGACTTATTGACCAACCCAAAGGACCATGTAGGTGCATCACCTACTAAGACTCTTTTGATGACCATGTTTTTGGGCCAAGTACACAACCACCTACTTGCATTAATTTGGCCCAAGTTGATTAGAAGAATAAGGAGAAAATGGACATCCAAGGCCCAATCTTTCAAAGCCCACAAGAAATACTTTGAATGGAAAAGTAGGTGCATCACCTACTTAAATGTGTGGCCTAAATTAAAGACACATGTTGGCTGCAAATAAAGTACAAGAAAGGTCGAAAAAGGCCCAATGTTCTTAAGTCCAAAAAGGCCCAAGTGAAAAGTCCAAGTAGGTGGGTCACCTACTTGACAAATTATGGCCCAAAATGAGTGAGAAAGTCGGCCAAAGCAGGTCCTTTTAAAAGGGATTGATATCAGATTTTTCCAATAATTTTTACTTTGCCAAAAATCTGATTTCTAGAGCTTTCTCTCTTCTCTCTCTTAGCTTCATACAACAGCCATTAAATACCATTAGGGTTCATAAATATTAGGGAGTTCAAGCTATTGGAAGGTATAATTTAAGACAAGTTAAGGAGGACAACCTATACCTTGAACAATCCAAGTCTTAGCAAGTGGTAGTTCTGTCCAGCAAGGTAAGCTACTACAATTTTCTCCCTCTTGTGCTTGAGTTAATTAGGACACTTGGTATGTGTTAGTTAGTTGGAAATTTTTAATTTTACATGGTGTAATATTGGGGAGGATGTTCTGGTGATTAGTGCATGTTGGGACAACCATGGAGAGGAGTCCTCTTTAAATTCAGTCACGAGCTTGTTTGAGCACTTTAAAAGTTATGTTAGCTCTTCAAGTGCAGGTGATCAGAAACCATGATTCATATTGCTTCTATTACATAATTATGTCTAAGGATTGTTTTATATATGTTATGATAAGAGATGTCACTGGATGTGCAGGGAAGTTATCCAGACGTTAAAGGACTTAAATATTGCAGGGTGTTTTTGGGAGGACTTGATAAGAAGGTTGTAAAGTATATATATGCAATTAAAGGGAAAGGGAAGGAAAGAAAACATTGGCTAGATAAATTGCATGCTTACTGCTTGGTTACTATTTTGGTGAGATCAAGTAGCTCAATTTGATTGATTAGCTACTAATACTAGTCTTACAACTTATTTTATTGTAGATTAGTAATCTGAAGAGAAGGAGCTTAAGTCATATTTTTTTAATTGTATAGCAAGATATGTAAGGCTATTCGATTTCCTATTTCTTTGGCATGAATCCAACACTTGAATTACAAAGAGTAAGCTTTCTAAGTGCCCTTGATAGTGACTGATCCATAGTTGTTGTTCCTACTCCTTAGAGCATTAAAGTGAGTACTCTAATATGAGTTTGTTACTAAATGTATGTGCTTACTTTACCAAGTATTAGCATGCAAAGTTTAAACTTGTTTCACCGTCAAAGTACCCCTGGCACGTATTTTCCTTATATAAATCAAAATGATCCTAGATTACACATGGTGCATATGTTTGTATGTTGGATATACAATCTGCCCATATCATGCCAACTTGCTTCAATTATCTATATATATGTCATCTTATCACATGTTCATATGTTTCCTTTATTGGTTATTACTCCCATTGTGTTAGACTATAATGTTACCTCACAAGATCCCTACTTGCTCTATTGTACATTTTATATGTACTTACTTGGAATATGTATCCGTCCTTAAGTTGAATCTGCGCACGTTCTCCCTTGGTTCCACTTTCATGTGTACCTTATATTTGATATTAGTTAGTGAGTATCCGGCTACCATATAGAGTTCAAATCTCTTGGCTGAATGTTAAATGTCTTCACTTGATATGTGCTTCAATTTGAGATGTCAAAATGCTTACCGAGTCATATAAGCTCCTAAGTATTACACGTTCATGTCACATTTGCTTCCCATGTCATTGTTATTATTGTAATTCCATATTCATATATCTTATACTACTGGTCCATAGTTTGAAATCTCAACGATGATGATGACCACCGAAACAACAATCCCAAAAGAGTTATTATCAACCAAAAAACAATCTCGAAAGAGTTATGAACATCAAAACCACAATCTCTAAGATTAAATTATCAAAGTGAAGCAATTTGTATAATATGGGTGGTAGCCCAGGGGAAAATGCCTAGCATGGGTCGATCCCAATTGGTATAGAAGGGTGGCAACTCAGGGGCGAAAACCTAGCATGGCCTGATCCCAATTGGTATGAAAGGGTGGCAACTCAGGGGCGAAAGCCTAGCATAGGCTGATCCCAATTTGTGGAATTATGAGGACAACATCCCAGTGGTTAAAATGCCTATCATGGGTCATCCTCTTCTACCGCTGATCAGCTGGTCATTTGTTTCGTATGTCTTATAAATATTATAATGCACAGAAAAGTAAAGAAAATAATGTAACATACATGATTCCACAAGTATAAGCAAAGATGGTCTCTAATACTTATCTATTGGTATTTGGTTTCACTTGAGGTATCATTTTACATATGGTTGTATTGTGCCTTAAATATTCAGTACATTCTTTTGTACTGACGTCCCTTATTGGGGACGCTGCATTTCATGCTGCAGGTATAGGTATTCAACGAGTAGATCTCTCTAATAGAAGAACATGATACTCAGCGATTGTTGGTGAGCTCCAGCTTGATTCGGGGCTTTGCCGAGTCTTTACTATGTGTATTTTCACAGTGGTACAATCATGGATTCCACTAGAGGCTTTGTAGACATTGTAAAGCTATCATATGTATTCATAGTTTCACTTGTCACATGTATCGGTTCAGCTAGTCAACACGTGTTGTACATGAAGCTTCTCATCAATAAATATATATCCATAGTAGTTCACTTTTAATCATAGGTCACTTGTAAAGTATGTGTTCATATGGTACTTGTCCGCCTTACCTAGGGTTCGGGTGTGACAAAAGTGGTATCAGAGTAGTTCGTCCTAGGGAATCTACAAAGCCGTGTCTAGTAGAGCCTTACTTATGAATGTGTTGCGTGCTACATTTATATTTAAGGGGCTACTTGGACATTTATGAAATGTTACCTTCCTTCATAATCCAGATCGTGCGAAAGAGCGAAGTTAAGAAGTCAATTTCCACTTGTACCTGATCATGCTATTCATATTATGCTTACGATGGTTAAGGTTAACGGTAGCTAAAATTTCAACATGCAACCTACAGAAAAGGATCTGAAGTTATATCAATATTTAGACTACATTGAGCTTATATTATTCTACCGTCCCACTCCACAAGGTATGTAAAGGCTTTTATGTTATATGCATTTTAAGTTGCATTTTTACCATTTGTATCACATTGGTTCAATTGAGAAAGATATAGTATAGTTATCCATATGCTTAAAAATGATGGGTTACCTAGTTACATATATGAGCTGTAGCATTTCTAAGAACATCTTCTTAGGAGGATGTATCCAACTCTTGAGTTCTATATTTTCTCCATATTTATAAGATCTATTCTTATATAGGACACTTGTTCTTAATCTGTGATATACATAGAATTTTCAGCATTACACGTGTTCTCGAAATTGATGTTGGTGAATCAATTTTTTTTTTGGAAGAAGGAAGTGGCACAATCTGATAGATGGATGTATAAGTGATATAGTGTCACTAGAGATACCCCTAATTGGCTTACAAGGCCCAAATTCTCACCATTTATCATCCCGAATATGTTCTTTTATATGGTGTGTGCTAACAACCCCGAATAAGTACTAAGAACATTTGTATTCTTTTCGTGGTTTTAAAACTTAGGGATAAGTGTGCCAATTTCTGCAAATGATATATGTATGGTAGTTCCTATTATGATCTATGTTTTGGCTATGGAGGGTTAGTATGTGACTAAAGGGTAAGGTTAACAAAAGTAAAAATTGATTGGTTAGACCTAAGTTGTGATTACTCGGTTGTATATAGTGGGATTAGAGTACATGAAGCTACTAGTTTCGATTAAAAGGTACTTGTTAGATAGGAAGCATGTGAGAATGAAGCTTGAATGACACAGGCCAAATATGTACGTAGATCTTCTAGTTAGAAAGAGATGGAATATATCAAATTCCCTAAACATAGGAGTAGGGGTGATATAGTATAAACTCTTCAACCCTAACGAGTTATAATGGTGCACCCGGGAACAAATTTGTGAATCTTTGTTAGACAGAGAAGTCATTTTTATTATTGATTCAAGTCTTGATATTTGGTCCTGATAACAACAAGAAAAAATAGGGGAATACATGGACCTAGTTCATCTAAATCATTAGTACAAAAGAGAAGTAGAGCATTATTCATATGTATAGACTTCCATCAAATTGAATAGAGCTACTACAAGGTTCATTTAATATATGTCTGCAGTAATTCGACAGTCATATTCCAGTTAAGGGAGAGGAAAAATTGATCATATGCTAGTTATTAATTTTTGCTATCTTGCATGGGAAAAGAGTCGGAGCACCCTCACTTGTTATAAAAAAAAAGAGGAAATCTATTAGTATGGCCAGACTTATCTAGTTAAGCCCAAAGCGGCTAACTCTAAGACGTTATGAATCATTATATAACTTTATAGGTACCTGACATTTACATGTTATTAGAGTTCATGTTTTATGGTGCATTCAAGCTTCAATATTTATTTTCTATTTCGACCTTCAAAGGGCACCACAGGCAATGAGCGTAATATAACACAGGCTAGTATTGAAGGCAAAGTTGACCTCGGCCTCCTACTCTAAAGGATGAACTATTGAGGATTTTATTTTTCTATCTTGGCTGTAGTATTGATATTGACCTAGACGGATGTCAAGTCCCAATAGCAGAACACCTATAAGAATTCTTAGGAGATTGAAGAGAGTAAATGGGGAAATCAATTGTATGTGTTTTGAGGTGAGTAAGGAATATGATCAGAACAATCCCACCTGTGACTTAACGCGTAAGACAGTGTGTTTGCCCTTATTATGGTAGAGTGGTTTTATAGGATATTTCGTAGTTTCCAAAGATTGTCTGTTATGTAATTATACATGCTGCATGTTCTATAACTTATTTATTTGTATGTCATTTTCCCTTTGTGGATTACCTTCTCACAGGTTACCTAATGTCATAGAATGCTTACATGTAAGTGTTATCCGCTTCAGAGCACCCTTGTTTATTGTTATATGTTTTCATAGGACCTTTTCCTTACGTGTTATTTATTGCACTGGTTACTTTCCACATGTCACTTGTCCATATTGTGTGGGTACTGCATGCTAATTGATCATATGCTATGAGAAAATTTAGTGTTGGTGGGTTATATGACTCGCATATCACTTGTTTACATGTCATATGCATCATAAACCATTTTTATGTATATTACATGTCTCGTAGCCTACTTTCTTAAACATTATAGGCCTTATAGCTTTTCTAGACATGTGTCATGATTTCACTTCCTCATATTTCATAAGTGTACTTATTGACATGTTAGTCCACCAATCCATGCGATATAACGCACTTGATCAATGTGATTTGTGTTCCGTAGCTCATATTTCATATAGTCTACTTCCTTACGTATTATCTATTTTGTAGCTTTAGTACTCATGCATCATGTGCTCATCTAGTCCATTTCCTACATTCCTTATAGTTCATTTGCTCACACGCTACCCTATGAACCATATGCGTGCGTACACCATATATTTCTATAGTTTAATGCCTGTATATTATGCGCTCCCTTTTGTGCTAATCTGCCTATGTGTAATACCCAATATGACTTATTTATTTGTACACTATGCCCCTCTATGATTATTGACTTGAGTTTTGAACATTTTGGGAAAACATTTCATTGTATCATCATGTAGTGAAGATTTTGACCAGAAAATGTTGGGAATATATGTAAATTTTATCACAACCATAGATAAATAACTTAGCATAATTCCTTATTCGAAGGTATGACATAAAACTTTAGAGTTTATATTAACAACTATGTGTTCTTATAAGTCTCACCTCCGGAAAACATCATGAGATAAAAGAGAAGGGAAAGTAGAGCCCTAATAAGTTAGGCCTATGATTTTGTGTTCGTTTCATATACGAAAAATTTGGGAGATACTATAGTTATTCTTGATTGTTAAGGCCCAAAAGGTTTATTGTGGAAGGAATAGAATATAACATAAGATACTTGGGAATAGAAGATGGTAGAGATCCTAAATACCCCTCCTAATTCTAAACATCAACATAAGGATCTGAGATCATGTGATCCCCTTATATGATCATAAATCCTACTAGCAATTGTTCATTTGATATGTCATTTGCATGTCTTGTGTTTAGATATATTAAAGTCCTTATTTGTATGAATTCTACTTGCGTATCTTCAGTGAATTACATGGTCAAGAAAGGGGTTAATTTTTCATATTATTATTTCATGAACCATATCTATTGAGACGTCATACTAGACTTGTCTATACGTGTTTTAGGTTAGTCTGCGTATTTTGGATAGTCCTATTAACAGAAGGAACTCTCACAAATCTCCAAATGAAATTCCATGGTTAACCAAACTATCAGCTTAACCTATGATTCGAGGACGAATGATCATAAGGGGGGAAGGATGTAACACCCCGTATTCTACAAGTACTAGTTCTATTTATATGCCGCTTATAAATTGCCTGGTGGTATAGTTATGGACTCAGTTTCCTATGTAACTAGTGACAATAGAATAGATTTAAAGTGAACTGTCCGTAGATTTTAATGTGACCCGATTAAGTTGAAATCGATGGAAGTATTTAAACTTGAGATCATAAGGTGGTATTTGAGTCTAAAGTTTAACTTGACATAGTGTATATAAGTTTTAAGTTAAGTTAAAGGTATTAAAGTCTAGCTATGGAATACAATATTGAGGTGCTTGCTTGACTTAACTAAGATACTAGGTGACAGGTAGGTGCATCACCTACTTTGACTTATTGACCAGCCCAAAGGACCAAGCAGGTGCATCACCTACTTTGACTTATTGACCAGCCCAAGGACCAAGTAGGTGCATCACCTACTTTGACTTATTGACCAACCCAAAGGACCATGTAGGTGCATCACCTACTAAGACTCTTTTGACCATGTTATTGGGTCAAGTACACTACCACCTACTTGCATTAATCTGGCCCAAGTTGATTAGAATAATAAGGGTAAAATGGACAGCCAAGGCCCAATCTTTCCAAGCCCACAAGAAATTATTTGAATGGAAAAGTAGGTGCATCACCTACTTAAATGTGTGGCCTAAATTAAAGACACATGTTGGCTGCAAATGAAGTACAAGAAAGGTGTCAAAAGGCCCAATGTTCTTAAGTCCAAAAAGGCCCAAGTAGGTGGGTCACCTACTTGACAAATTATGGCCCAAAATGAGTGAGAAAGTCGGCCAAAGCAGGTCCTTTTAAAAGGGATTGATATCAGATTTTTCCAACAATTTTTACTTTGCCAAAAATCTAATTTCTAGAGCTTTCTCTCTTCTCTCTCTTAGCTTCATACAACAGCCATTAAATACCATTAGGGTTCGTAAATATTAGGGAGTTCAAGCTATTGGAAGGTATAATTTAAGACAAGTTAAGGAGGACAACCTTTACCTTGAAGAATCGAAGTCTTAGCAAGTGGTAGTTTTGTCCAGCAAGGTAAGCTACTGCAATTTTCTCCCTCTTGTGCTTGAGTTAATTAGGACACTTGGTATGTGTTAATGAGTTGAAAATTGTTACTTTTACATGGTGTAATATTGGGGAGGATGTTCTGGTGATTAGTGCATGTTGGGACAACCATGGAGGGGAGTCCTCTTTAAATTTAGTCATGAGCTTGTTTGAGCACTTTAAAATTTATGTTACCTCTTCAAGTACAGGTGATCAGAAACGATGATTCATATTGCTTCGGTTACATTATTATGTTTAAGGATTGTTTTAGGTATGTTATGATAAGGGATGTAACTGGATGTGCGAGGAAGTTATCGAGATGTTAAAGGACTTAAATATTGCAGGGAGCTTTAGGGAGGACTTGATACAAAGGTTGTACAGTATATAGATGTGATTAAAGGGAAAGGGAAGGAAAGAAAACACTTACTAGATAAATTGCATGCTTACTTCTTGGTTACTATTTTGGTGAGATCAAGTAGCTCATATTGATTGATTAGCTACTAATACTAGTCTTACAACTTATTTTATTGTAGTTAGTAATCTGAAGAGAAGGAGCTTAAGTCATACTTTTTGAATTGTATAGCAAGATATGTAAGGCTATTCGATTTCCTATTTCTTTGGCATGAATCCAACACTTGCATTACAAAAAGTAAGCTTTCTAAGTACCCTTGGTAGTGACTGGTCAATAGTTGCAGTTCCTACTCCCTAGAGCATTAAAAAGAGTACTCTAATAGTAGTTTGTTACTAAATGTACATGCTTACTCTATCAAGTATTAGCATGCAAGGTTTAAACTTGTTTCACCGTCAAAGTACCTTTGGCACGTATTTCCCTTATATAAATCAAAATGATCCTAGATTACACATGGTGCATATGTTTGTATGTTGGATATACAATATGCCCATATCATGCCAACTTGCTTCAATTATCTATATATATGTCATCTTGTCACATGTTCATATGTTTCCTTTATTAGTTATTACTCCCATTGTGTTAGACTATAATGTTACCTCACAAAATCCCTACTTGCTCTATTGTACATTTTATATGTACTTACTTCAAATATGTATTCGTCCTTAAGTTGAATTTGCCCACGTTCTCCCTTGGTTCCACTTTCATGTATACCTTGTATTTGATATTAGTTAATGAGTATCCGGCTACCATATAGAGTTCAAATCTCTTGCTGAATGTTAAATGTCTTCACTTGATATGTGTTTCAATTTGAGATGTCAAAAGGCTTACTGTCATATAAACTCCTAAGTATTACACGTTCATGTCACATTTGCTTCCCATGTCATTGTTATTATCGTAAGTCCATATTCATATGTCTTCTACTACTGGTCCATAGTTCCAAATCTCAACCATGATTATGACCACTAAAACAACAATCCCAAAAGAGTTATTATCAAACAAAGAACAATCTCAAAAGAGTTGTGAACATCAAAATAACAATCTCAAAGATTAAATAATATAAGTGAAGCAATTTGTATAATTATGGGTGGCATCCAAGCGGAAAATGCCTAGCATGGGTCGATCCCAATTGGTATAGAAGGGTGGCAGATCAGGGGAGAAATCCTAGCAGGGGCCGATCCCAATTTGTGGAATCATGAGGATAGCATCCCAGGGGTTAAAATGCCTAGCATGGGTCATCCTCTTCTACCGCTAATCATCTGGTCATTTGTATCATATGTCTTATAAATATTATAATGCATAGAAAAGTAAAGAAAAAAATGTAACATACACAATTCCACAAGTATAAGCAAAGGTGGTCTCTAATCCTTATCTATTGGTATTTGGTTTCACTTGAGCTCTCATTTTACATATGCTTGTATTATGCCTTACATATTTAGTACGGTCTTTCATACTAACGTCCCTTATTGAGGACGCTGCAGGTATAGGTATTCAGCGAGTAGATCTCCCCAATAGAAGCACATGATACTCAGCAATTATTGGTGAGCTCCAGGTTGATTCGAGGCTTTGTCGAGTCTTTACTATATGTATTTTCATAGTGGTACAATCATGGATTCCAGTAGAAGCTTTGTAGACATTGTAGAGCTATTATTTGTATTCATAATTTCACTTGTCACATATATCGGTTCAGCTAGTCAACACGTGTTGTACATGAAGCTTCTCATCAATAAATATATCTGCATAGTAGTTTATTTTTAATCATAGGTCACTTGTAAAGTATGTGTTCATATGGTACTTGTCTACCTTACGTAGGGTTCGGGTGTGACATTCACAGCCCGTGGTCATGACCATCGGCCATGGGAAGGCTCGTGGGGTTGCCTTAGCTTGGTAGGGATTGTGTATAGTTGAGGTGCTACTGGTCAAGTGACCACAGGCACCACCATAGGTCGTGGTGCCCTTGACGAGGTGTGAAATTGGTCGTGGAAGTGACTTGGTGTCAAGGCTCCAAGACGGGCATCCATGAGTCTAAGGCTAGACCACGACCTCCACCACGACTCGTGGTCTTGACCACGGATCGTGGGAGGCCCTGTGGTCATGACTTGGCCTCATTAAGGCTTGGCAAGTGAAAAGGAGCTACTTTCTAGAGGACCACCGGCGCCACCACAAGCCGCGGTCCCCCTTCACGGACCGTCCAAGTGGCCGTGGTGCCTAGACGGGGCTGTCAAGTGACGGTCTTTTCGGTAAATTCGTGTTTGAGTTGTAATGATGTGGGGTCATTTCAAATAGTTATATATCATACATATATATAGTTTTAAGTCTTTTAACACCTATTTTACTCCTTTATTCAAAACACCCAAATCAAAACCCCAAAGTTCTTCTTCTATCAAACAAATTCTCTCTCTAAACTCAAGGAAGAAGGGAGCCATTGTAGCTAGGGTTTGTGGATTCAAAGTGTTTCTTCCTCAAATTTCATGGGAAATCAATAGCAAGGTATGGTAGTCTTCATCCTTGTTTAACTTTTCAATCAAGGAGCGAATTCCAAGGTGATTTCAAGTTATCAAAAACCTAGAGTTTTACTCAATCTCATGGGTTCCTTCATCAAACGTTTTCAAATGGTTATTAATGACATATTATGATTGTATTAGTGTTTAATTGATGAATTATGATGAAAATACTCTATGAACCCATGAATTTCCTCAATTCCTATATTGTGACTTTATGAAGTGGGTTTGTTGATTATGAATGTTTGAGAATGGAATATCTCTAATTTATTTTGGATTATTGAAGTATATAATTACCCATGCCTAAATTGTACTAAATTATTGGTGTGTTGGTGCTTTGTGATTTATGGCCTTCAAGGGTAAATTATGATCAAATTACAAATTGAAGTAGAATAGTGTTGATCTATTTATCCACTTGAAAGGTGGAGGTGTTTACTTACTATGTATATTGTGGTATTGAATTGATGGATATCTTCCTTGTACATCTATATATGAAGGATCTATATATGATCATGATGTAAAGTATATGTGTGTGATTTCAATGAAGGTATAATGATCATGTTTAGAATGCAATGGTGTTATGATTGAAAGTTTATTCTCAATTAACACTATGAATGATGATGATGGAATGTGAAGGGTTTTCTTCTATGAATTGTATATCTTGAATTGGTAGGCTTAGGCATCCTTTCTTGTATAATGAATGTATCTTGACTTAAATTCTTAATGTCTTGAATTGGTAGACCTAATGTCGGTAGCCTTTCATGAATGAATGAATGATAAAGTATTCTAGGCTAAACCTTGGATTGGTAGACCTTTGGTGGTGGCCCTTCATGAGGAGTCTAGGAACTAATGTAATGTTAAAACCTTGAAGCGGTAGACCTAATGTTGGTGGCCCTTTCATGTGTGAAATGATGAACCTTGTATCGGTAGACCTAATGTTGGTGTCCTTCCTTAATGTACCTTGAACCGATAGACCTAATGTTGGTGGTCCTTTCATGTGTAATGTACCTTGGGTCGGTAGGCCTAATGTTGGTGGCCCTCTCAAATACAACAATGTAATGTGAATGAACTACTCTATGGGAATGGAGGCTAAGCACCGAGTGGATATGGTAAGATGGTGACTCTCCCAATATTAGGTTAGAGTCCAATGAACATCTTTCTTATCCCATAACTATGTGCCCACATAGGTAAAACACACTTAGTTCTACCTTAGGCAAGTGGAACACCTTCCTTCGGTGTAGGGTTATATGACACCGTATTCCATGATTTATCTCTCATGGTCTATATCGGTTAATGCCTATTCCCATCATGTGAGATGTGCATTATGGTTTCTTGATGAGTTCTATGAAATGTGGGTGGTAGTATGGGATGCCATCCATGCATTGCACGAGTAGGCTTTGAGAGGGTCATAGTGAGTTCTCTAAGTTTTAATGGCTAATGTATGAATGTGTCCTAAATGAAGCTAATGAAGAATGTTGACTCTTAAATGTCTAATGTAATGATGCATGCTATACTTGGATTGTATTATGAGTTACTTCCTTGTCATGGCTTATTGAATATGAATGTACCTTGCCTATGGTGACTTCAAAGGAGTACTTAGTGTGAGTAGTAGTATGGGATGCTACTTGCACATTGCACAAGTATGACTTAGGGTTGTCTTAGGTGATGGTCCTTATGTGATGATATGGCTTATGAAATATTTATGTTTCTTATGTATGAGTATTTTATGAAGATGAAAAGGTTGAATGGTAAGTATACTTTTGGTGACCTTAAGGTGGTACTTTAGTGTGGATGATGGTATGGGACGCTATCCATACATTGCACAAAGTATAGCTTGAGGGTTACTTGAGGTGAAGGTTGAATGTGAAGGTAATGGTTTATATGATGATTATTTTCTAAAGTGGTTAAATGACTTGTATGATTGGTTATGGTTGAATATTATGCTTCTTATGCTCATGTTCATGAAGTTTTCTCAAAATGGCATAAATCATGACTTTCAAACAAAATGTCCGTTTTAAGCATGTTTTTGCATGGCTATCATACTTAGTACTTAATTGTGCTAACCCATATTTCTCTTATTTTACTACAAGTGTAGGTTCCGGCAAGTGAGTTGCTATTCATCTAGTTCAATGGCTTGGATTGAGATTCCTCCAAGACTAAATGGTATGTCCTCATAGATCGATGAGAAGTACTTGATGTTCTATTTCATTCATGTAAAAGACTATTGTTAGACTTTTCGATTGTAAAGGGTTGTGACCCTACTTTAGTTTTCAAGACATTGTTTATATGGTCATGTGAGACTATAGACTTTCGTTGTGTTTCAAATGTTTTTATAAAGTTTTGATCGTATGGATTTTAAGAAAAATAAATAAATTCTGCACTATTTCTATGTATCAAATGTTATGAATGCTAAGAGGCTTTTACGAGACCCCTTCGGGGTCAAGTACGCCGTGTAACTTCCAGGTATAGGCTCGGGTCGTTACATCTATGGGCTTAATAGCTATGATAATCGACGATGCTTTGTTGTTCCATGAGTGTGAATCTCCTTGGTTTAATGTTTTTAATGCTAACCATTATACTAACCCTCATGCTATGAGGGTATGTTTGTTGTTTGTAATCTACATGGTTCTGTGAGGTTTGGATTCGAGGACGAATTCTTTTCAAGAAGGAGAGAATGATGCAATTCAGATTGCACCAAGGCCGCTCACTCGAAGCCACGTTTGGGATCCCCATGGAATGCAAGGATTGCTCATGAAGCTAGGGGTTCTTGAACTTGTATTGATGGCCATGAGAGGTTCCTGGAAGATTGCTTGGGGAACGAAGGGAGGACATTTGATGAAACTGTCACTTTTGGGGAGCAAGAACCAGTCGGCGCGTCGCCCAATGGCTTGGGCGATGACCCCAACTCACCTAGTTTTACAGAACGTGGCTAGAAGCAGAAACCATTGCAGAACCAAAGGGCTAGTCACCGAGTTCACTAGGCGAGCCCGACTTGGGTTGCCTAAGGTTCCAAAAGGTGGCTAGAGGTAGGATGCATCGCCGACCCAATGGACGAGTCACCAAATGCATTAGGCGAACCCGACTTGGCACGCCCTTTGGCCAATTCGGGTCACTTTTGGTCCCCTTTTTGTAATAAGTGCCTAAGACTATAAATAGCTAGTTTGGGTTCATATTAGGGTAGACTATTTTGAAAATAAATGATTGATGAATTAGATCACCTTTTGATGTAATTCTCAAAAGAGAGTTACGGATAAAATGCAGAAAGTAAAGATGGAATAGATAGGTAGGTAGGTAGGTAGGTAGGTAGCTTGGTAGGTAGGTAGGTAGGTAGGTAGGTAGCTTGGTAGGTAGGTAGGTAGGTAGGTAGGTAGATAGCTAGATAGATAGATAGATAGATAGATAGATAGATATCATATAGATAGATATCATATAGATAGATATCATATAGATAGATAGATAGATAGATAGATAGATAGATAGATAGATAGATATCATATAGATAGATAGATAGATAGATATCATATAGATAGATAGATAGATATCATATAGATAGATAGATAGATAGATAGATAAATATCATATACATAGATAGATAGATAGATATCATATACATAGATAGATAGATAGATATCATATACATAGATAGATAGATAGATATCATATAGATATCATATAGATAGATAGATAGATAGATAGATAGATATCATATACATAGATAGATAGATAGATATCATATAGATATCATATAGATAGATAGATAGATAGATATCATATATATATCATATAGATAGATAGATATCATACAGATATCACATAGATAGATAGATAGATAGATAGATAGATAGATAGATAGATAGATAGATAGATAGATAGATAGATAGATAGATAGATAGACACACAAAGAGGATGTCACACCTCACCCTACGTTAGGCGGACAAGTACCATATGAACACATGCTTTACAAGTGACCTATGATGAGAAAGTGAACTACTACGCATATAGATTTGCTACTGAGAAGCTACATATACAACATATGTCAACTAGCTGAACCAATACATGTGACAAGTAAAACTATGACTACAGATGATAGTTTTAAAATGTCTACAAAGCCTATAATAGAATTCATGACTGACAACTATAAAAATACGCATAGTAAAAACTCGGCAAATCCCCGAATCAATCTGTAGCTCACCAACAACCGTTGAGTATCATGTGCTTCTATGGGGGAGATCTACTAGTTGAGTACATGTACCTGCAGCATGGAATGCAGCGTCCCCAATGAGGGACGTCAGTACGAAAGAATGTACTGAATATGTAAGGAATAATACAACCATATGTAAAATGAGAGCTCAGGTGAAACCAAATACAAATAGGTAGGGATTAGAGACCACCTTTGCTTATACTTTTGGAACCGTGTATGTTTCATTCTTTTCTTTACTTTTTTGTGCATACTAATCTTTATAAGGCATATGATACAAATGACCAGCTGATCAGTGGTAGAAGAGGATGACCCATGCTAGGCATTTAACACCTGTGATGATGTCCTCATAATTCAACCAATTGGGATCGGCCATGCTAGGCTTTCGCCCCTGAGCTGCCACCCCTCGTACCAATTGGGATCGACCCATGCTAGGTATTTTTCCCTGGGCTGCCACCCATCATTATACAAATTGCTCCCCTTAGATTCTTTAATCTTTGAGATTGTTGTTTTGATGTTCATAACTCTTTTGAGATTATTCTTTTGATAATCATAACTCTTTTGAGATTATTCTTCTGATGATCATAACTCTTTTGAGATTTTTATTTTGGTGGTCATAATCATTGTTGAGACTTGGAACTATGAACCACTAGTAGAAGACATGTGAATATGGACTTACGATAATAACAATGACATGGGAAGCAAATGTGACACCAACGTAATACTTAGGAGCTTATCTGACTCAGTAAGCATTTTGACATCTCAAATTGAAGCACATATCACGTGAAGACATTTAACATTCAGCCAAGAGATTTTAACTCTATATGGTATCCAAATACTCACTGACTAATATCAATTACAAGGTATAAATAAACATGGAACAAAGGGAGAATGACCAATAAAGGGAGCATATGAACATGTGAAAAGATGAGATATATGATGGAATAGACAATTGAAGCAAGTTGGCTTGATATGGGCAGATTGTATATCCAATATATAAACATATATACCATGTGTAATCTAATATCACTTTGATTTATATAAGGGTAATACGTGCCAAGGGTACTTCGACGATGAAACACATTTAAACCTTGCATGCTAATACTTGGTAGAGTAAGCACACACATTGAGTAATAAACTCATATTAGAGTACTCACTTTAATGCTTTAGGGAGTAGGAACTGCAACTATGGATCAGTCACTACCAAGGGCACTTAGAAAGCTTACAAGTATTGGATTCATGCCAAAGAAATAGGAAATCGAATAGCCTTACATACCTTGTTGCACAACTTTGGATATTACAATGAGTTAACCGTCTTCTTTTCAGATTATTTATCTACAATGGAGTAAATAATAAAACTAGCATTAGTAGATGATAAACAAGTTTGGGCTTCTTGATCAAACCAAAACAGTAATTGGCAGTAAGTCTATAATTGATCCCATCAAGGGTGTTCTTCCCATCCATTCTCCTCTAATTATTTTCATATACTATACGGCCTTCTTATATGGTCCTTCGAAACTCCTCAGGCTTCATAACGTTTGGAAATCAATATACAAAGGGATGGCAGGAAGTAAGCTCATGCAACACTCAATTAAGTGATGTATCACTACACTTTCAATGTTCTATCCTATAAATAGTTCCCATGACTTCTCTGCACATATCCAGCCACACCCCCTTATTTTACGATACACAAAACAGTCATATGGCTACACTTTTAAGTGTGGTATTATTATTTTGGCTATAAAATATTCATATGCCACAATTTCTAATTAAAAAACATCAATATTGTTTTGCAATAAATAATCTCAAGCATTAAATTGGCTAATATGTAATTCAAATATATAGATTTGCAATAAACTTCAAAAGATAGTATGTCTTGTGTACATACACATACTTATAAAGCAATATTCTAAATATGTGTACACAATAGTTCAAAAAGTACTCTTACAATAGTTCAATATATTCTAGCAATGAATATATTTCAGAAAATCAAATATAATGTATTCAAACTTTTACAATAGTTCAAAAACTCTTCATCATCCACTTCAATGAGATCAAATTGACTTGTGGCGACCCTTCAAATTTGATCACCTCCATTTCCCTACACATTTAAAATAAAATTAAAAATCAAAATAAATTATGTACAACAAATCAGATTGCAACAGTTATACAAGAGGCAAGAAGTTCTATTGGAGTGATAAGGCAAGAAGTTCTATTGCAGCAATTCTCCACTTAAATACCAGCCTTCTAAACTGGTGAACTACCTTTTGGAAACAAGTGATAATTATCCCTCTTAATGATGAGACAAATTTTCACTCCAAAATCACAACTACATATAGGAATCTAATATTGCAATAGACAAGGTTCTTTTAAGGTGGAGGAGCCAATCAACTAGTGACACATTATTGCAGCAAATCAGGGATATAAAAGCATGTATACCTCTTCGGTTCAGCTATCACAATCTCAACTTCATCCATTTGGGGATCATCCAAGTCATTCATGTATATGTTCACATCACCAACCATGGCTGTCAAAAAGCAATATGGTCAAACCGAGAATCACATATCGATCCAGAAAAACCAGGTTCCCACTTCCCACACATTTGAAATTATTATTGCCCACTAAAACTTGTGAAAGCCACTTTATAAAAACAATTTTTTGCAAAACCAATAAGGAAATACTTAAAGCAGAATTTCAACTAGTGGCAGAAAATTCAGATCCTAATATAAAGAGCTTCATATCCAAGTATGAGCATACAGAGTAATAAAATTACTACACATTCCGTGCTGACCAAAGATCATAGGTAAGACCCAGGCAATACAATGTCAAATAAAACTATATGGAGTTATTAAACTAGAGCAATTGAAGATCAAAACAAGAATGCAACCTTCAACATGAGGTTCTCCGTGAATGAAGTTTCCATCAATTAGTTCACTGTCCAACACGATGAAAGTCTGCTCTGCCATTAAAAAAGAATTTCCAATAACATTTTGTAAGAAACCATATGAAGAATATACAACCAAAAACCATTAATTTGCAAAAAAATCACTATTTATTCCTTTCTGTCCAAACCAAAAGCTGACATGAGCCATAGTTCAGGAACACGATTCACCACTTTAATCTACCATTTGACTTAGAGTACAAGGTGTGCAAGCTAAGTTATAAATCAAACTTATAATTGGTCCTGAAATTAGCATTTTTCCATACTTCAACAAGCAAATAGTAATCCAGGTGCCTTAGAAGCAAAATATTAATAAAGCAAATCAGCCCCTTCTTCACTATATAAAAAGGGGTCCTTATCCTACAACAATAAGTAATTCTACAACAATCAATAAGTGATTCCACAACAATTATTGACTAAAAAAGGTATATTTCTCCCTCAACAATAACATGTTTTTCAAGATTATACCACTTACTGTTAATAGGTGTGTCGTCCAACCTCCTTTCAATGTACTGCAAAGGAATAAGACATTTTCCAAGTATTACATCTTTGTTTGGTGCAACCCTATCTTCCACGCTCAAAATCAATGGCTCCTCAAATGGTTCTGTTGCTACAAAAATCAAATCCTCATTCCACATGGGATTAATAGTCTTGCTCATGGAATCTTTGGTTATCAATTCCTGATTTCTGAGGATGGCCTTCACGTAAACTTCTGGTAACCGACTTATGTCATCGGGAATTAAGTCATGAGCCTCAATCACATTAACTCTAAGGTACCACAGCTTTGATGAGAGGTAAACCTTAGACCTTATATTTACAAGAGCATTCTTATTTTTTTTAATACTTGTTGTGTTTACAGTTTATCTATTGATGTTATAAGAATGTCATCTCCGTGAACTTGTATTGATATGTTTAGTCAGATTTCAAATTCACTAAAAGAGGAGCAAATCCAGATTTATTATTTATTTATTTATTTACCAAATATGCACAAGTAAGGAACCAATCAAGCTTAAATAAGGCAAAGGGATTCAGCTAAAGGTAATCCAATCATATATAGTGAAGACCAAATCACATCATATTTTAAAAGGAAGAACATCAAATTATTTCACATACACAGTGAACCAACAATGTAAAACTCACCCAGATCATTTTCAGAAGGAAGGCAGCACCAATGATCGGAGAAAAAAGGGAATTCGCTCAATAATAAGATAAGTACCAAGTAACAATCTTCCTAAATTAATAATGAGAATCAATTAGCATACTAAAATTACCATAAGTAATTAAACACCAACTGTTAAGAATCTGAAATCATATAAGCAATATATTGATTATTCCCAGAATCAGACTCGAGCCAAAATAGTTCATAATCAGATACAACATAATCAAGTTAACATCATGAACAAACATAATCAATTGAAAGGTATTTAAGCATGATGATAAAAAAAATCGATATTTAAACACGCCACATATATTATGATAACACGCACCTGAATCAAAAAAATATCAATTGTTCATTCTTCACACAAGATTCATGCTTAAACAAGGTTCACAACTTTTATCGATTTTGAGTACACATTCATAAAATAGAGCAGAAAATCATAGTCGAATTTAAGCTATTTTTTAGAAGACAATTAATAATTAAACAAAGAAAAACCTAGACGGATCTGTCGAGACCCGTCTTGTGCAAAATTCCAAAATCTCGATCCTCGCCAGAGCTTCTCGCTTGGTCGGAGTTGTAGTTTGCCGGAGCTACTCGTTGCTGGCTCATTTGGTTGCTGCTACTGCTTTGCTCGCTGGAGAATGGAGGAGCTGAGACGAGGGGGAGAGAAAGATATTGCCAGTTGCTCGCCTTCGCCCGAGCAGCTGTTGTCCGGAGCTCGCCGGTGATTGTCGGAGCAGCTGGGTGCCGCTGCCGTTCGCTGGAGAGATGAGAGGGAGCAAGGAGAAGAGAGAGCGAAGGGGAGCGACGGGGAAAGAGAGCCGGAAAAGGGAGGAGAACGGGAAAGAGGGGTGGAGGCTGGAAGGCGGTCTGGCAGCTGATCTCGCCGGAGCAAAATGGAGAGGAGTAAGGGTGGGGCGGCGCTGGTGTGAAGAGGGAGAGAAGAGAATCAGAGTGTATTAAGGATTTTAGTATTAAAATAGGAAGAATTTGATGATACAATCTGAACCGTAGGATTAGTTTAGATGAGCGGCTAGGATTTAATTTAAAGGAATGGACGGATGAGATGAGAGTTGGAATGGATTTGAAAATGGAATTGGAAAATTTAAATGATTTAGAGGAAATTTAAAGAAATGTTATCCAATTAAGATACTACAAATATTATAATATTTTTATATAATTAAAATCACTTAAATTTTAAAAAAATTGAATAAAATAATTATTTCGAGTTTAAATGTCCATAAAAATAATTTAATAATTTTTATAATGCATGCGTACTAAAATATCTAATTTTAGACAAAATCGACTACAATTTTAAATTTGAAATATATTTTGAAAATACGTATTTAATCAAATAGCATTTCACAAAAGGTTTAAAGGTCGGTCAAAATTGTGTTTCAGCAGGGAATATTAATATTTCAGCCAAAATTTTAATAGGCCACACTTGTAAAGTGTTGTTTTTAGATTTTCAAATACAGCACACTTAAAAGTGTCGTCATATATATAAATGAGCGTTGTCAATTATTTTTTGATTTGACAACACTTATAATGTGTAACTAATAATTACAAAGAGCACACTTTAAAAGTGTTGCCAAAGTTTTTTTTGCCAAAAATCCTACACAAAAGTCACGCCTTGAAAGCGTTCCCTTAGATATTTTTGGCAACACTCTTTAAGTGTTTTATGCAGTTGATGTGCCCTTAGACCAAATTTGGTGTAGTGCAATCAAAATTTAAGGGGACTCCACTCCATGGCTTTCCCAACCAACACCTCCTTCCTGAACATTTACCAAGCTCACACCATATAGAGACAACACTCCTTAGTTCATTAACACATAAAAACTAACAAACAATGCAAGAACAAGAGAGGGATGAAAATTTCCATAGCTTACATTGCTGGACAGAAACCTCACTTGCTAAGACTTGGATTCTTCAAGGTTTAGGTTGTCCTCTCCCCCTTAACTTTATGTTAAATCAGATTATTCACTTGAATTCCTTAAGATGGGATATGTTCTACTAACTTGTACTTTAAAAACAAAGGGTTTGCTTTAGATTTTAATGGTGAAGCTATAGACTAGAACTCTTGGAGCTTCTATGGCTTTCCTTGGGAGCAATTTTCTGGAGAATAAGTGATGAAGGAGATGTGATAAGCTTGAGTACTTTCGAGGTCCCTTTTGGACGTTTTCACTTAATAAATTGGAGAAATAATGCGGTCCTTTACTTGTAAGCAAGAAGGTGCATCACCTCCTTAAATTCTACCACAAGTTTTTAAGTAGGTGCATCACCTACTTTCCCCTTTTCACTTAAAATGCAGTCCACTAATTCTAAGTAGGTGCATCACCTACTTGTCACCTACTAGTTTAGTTTAGTCAAACAAGCACCTCACTTATTTTACACCATTTTCCCAATCTTAGTTTCTTTACAAGACTGTAGCACTAATACGCACTTGACAACTTTGACTTTTACATCGAATACCACCTTTTACTATCTCAAGTTCGAATTTTTTTTGAGTTCATTTAGTCGTATATGTGTTGGAAGGCACGGGGTATTGCAACTTTAAACCTATTCTATTGTCACTAGTCACATAGGAAATCGAGTCCATAACTATACCACAAGGCAATTTATAAGCGTCATATAAATAGAACTAGTACACGTAGAATATGGGGTGTTACAGAGGAAACAAAATACAATCGAAGGGTATATTAAACCCTAAGACCTCAATTTGTTTATCCTACAATAGCACCTAACTCTTACGACGACCTCAAAGGAATTGGATTCACCAAGCAACCGACGTTTCTAAAGAAGGTTCAACACAAGCTTTACCAAGCTCAACACTCATACAAGAGTTTTCAATTTTCAATATGCAAAATAGTCTACCATAAAATGAACCCAAACTAGCTATTTATAGTTTTAGGAACTTATTACAAAAAGGGGCCCAAAAGTGACCCGAAATGGCCAAAGGGCGTGCCAAGTCGGGCTCGCCTAATGCACTTGGTGACTCGTCCATTGGGTCGGCGATGCATCCTGCCACTAGCCACCTTTTGGAACTTTAGGTGAGCTGGGGTCATCACCTAATTACTTGGGTGACGCGCCGAACGGCTCCTACTCGCCAAAAGTGGCAGTTTCATCCACTTTCTTCCATTCACTTCACCAAGCAATCTTCTATGCATGGGAACCTCTCCTTGCCCTCAATACAAGCTCAACTCAAGAACCTCCCTCCTTATGAACAATCCTTCAAAACTTTGAAGTTCTCAAACTTGGTTGTGACTGAATGGCCTTGAGGCAATATGAATTGCATCATTCTTTCCTTCTTGAAAAGGATTCATCCTCGAATCCAAACCTTGAAAAACCATAGGGAAAGCAAAAAATAACAAGATCCTCATGGCATGAGGGTTACCGTTAGCAATAACTATTTTATCACCATGCCAAGGATGCAAAAATTTAACATATAACCAAGCATCAAAATGATCAACAAAGGGTTTGTAACCCATCAAATCAATGGATGCTTGACTACTTAAGAAACTTTGACAAAGGGGTAGAGAGAAAGAACCAATAAACTTAAGTAACCACACATGTAAACCCTCATTGGTTCCACCTTCCAACAAGCACAATCCCCTTTTTACGTCAATTAGCACGTGAACACTCTCATACCTAAGTGCAAAGGCATAAACAATGTTAACCCAAATTAAGACTCCATCCAATGCACTAGCTAACTTCAAGAATGTAATTATTCCCAATTCAGGAGCGGGGACAAGTACAAAAGTATTTCCCACACAAATTGGCAAACATAACTCATTCAAGCTCATAGAATCAAGTAATAACACCAAGTAAGAATTATATGAAAGAAAGAAAGTATTACTTCCATACTCATCACAAGTTCGACCAACACCGGGGTCAAATGGGAAGGGATCAAGTAAAAATGGGTTATTTTATTAATTTTCAAAGTTAGTCAAATTTTAGTCAAGTCGTAGGTCAATCTCACGTTAGCGGACACTTCAAATTCTTAAACCCTTCTTGAAGTGTAAATTGAACCCGAAACCTCCTTTTGTTTTTCTTTCAAATGATTTTGTCAGGTTAAGTCTTTGGGAAAATTACAAGTTTTCTTGATTTCTTATAAAAAAAATTAAGTGGCGACTCTTTTTAAAAATCTTTTTTTCTTTAAATTTTGAGTTGAACTAATTTTTGGAAAATAAGTCATATATATTTCCTTTTCAAACGTAAAACATGTACTCCTGAACATTCCTTTGTCAAAGATTCTTTTGAGGTGTTAAAATTAATATATGAACAATTACATTTTTAATTAATTTTGTGTCTTTTCATAGTCTATTTCATAATCTAGGTTGCTTAATCTATAATTCTTACTTTTAATTGGATTGTTCATATAAATATGGACTGTGATTACTTTCAAGAACACGACGAACTGATCAATTTGGATATGAATTTTGTTGACGAAAATCCATCTTATTCCATGAGGCGGTATACTATGAAAATTATGAGTTTTTTTTTAAAATTAATTATTTCAAAGTAATTAATGGTGTTTAAAGTTTTTATCATGAACACAAATAGAAGTTTTTTGAAATTTTATTAAGTAATTTGAAATTAAAAGTAAATTTTATTTTTTAAAATTCTTAAAATTCAGCTTCAAAGTGAATGTAAAAAAAGATTATGGCCAAACATCATTTTTTTCGAAATTCAACTCTCAAAATAATAATAATTCATGATCAAAAGGGTAAAAAGGTGATGGATAAGAAAAAAGTCAAGGAAGAAAGAGAAAGAAAAAGAACTAAAAAAAAAGAGAAAAAAAATGAAAAAATATACATATAGCAAAGACATATCAATTAAACAGATGTTGTGAAAAAATCAACTATTATTGTCCGCTTTCACATATTTAAGTGGAGTAAAACACATTTTTATCTTTATCTTATTTGATGACCAATTTGTCTTCTTATTTGTTAATTTAATCAGATTAGGGATAAATTGTTAATGTCTTAGCTTGTGTTTGTTAAGTATCATGAATTCTTACTCATGAGCCTTAGTTTTCTTCAATTTATGATTATTGATTATTTTTTTCTTAAAAAAGTTCAACCCTTGCATGATTAAATATATCATATCTTCATCTCTTAGTTGTACACTCCAAAAATTGATACAGTGGATTATTTTTCATTGCAATATTTCGTGTATCTCATGGATCGAACAAGGCTCTTATGTGATTTTATTTTGATGCATGTAAATCCAATCCGAGTCTAATGAACTCCATTCCTTGCCTATTATTTAGTTGAATTACCTTGAGTCAGCCCATAAATGTTCGAGTGAAAAGGGAAACTGAAATACAAGTTTTGAAAGAAAAATAGAGGTCTCGAAAATCTTAAAACAGGCTGATATATAACCTGTATACACTTAGTACACACTGATATAAGGGTTGAGTGCAACAAATATAGGGCCAAAAAATTAATACATGTATTTGGAATCTAAATTAGATTGTATACACTTTATGTACATTCTGATATACATAAATAAAACCAAAATACTTCCCGTATATACTGGTATACAGTCGTTGTATATGCAGTCTTTTAGGCATGAGACGGGGCCAAAACTCAACTTTTATTTTGCACAACAAGGTCCAGGAAAAGCAATGGGCTGAAATCCATCTATTTGCAGCTGGCCCATTTTTAGAGTTAGGATAGGTTGGGCCAAAAGCCCATATTTTGACTTTACTTCCTTTCTTCTTATTATTTGTTTATTTGTATTAACTTTATAACCTTTGTTTTAATTGGATTTAATTTAATTAAATTCCTAAAAGATAGTCTTATTCTGTTTATGTTTAATTGAAATATTTAAATTTTATTTATTTATTTAGATCCTTAAAATATCATGTTATGTTCATTTCCTTTCAAGTAAAAAATGGGTTATTTTATTAATTTTCAAAGTTGGTCAAATTTTAGTCAAGTTGTAGGTCAATCACTTCAAATGCTTAAACCCTTCTCGAAGTGTATATTGACCCGCAAACCCTCTTTTGTTTTTCTTTCAAATGATTTTGTCTGTTAAGACTTTGCAAAATTACAAGTTTTCTTGATTTCTTAAAAAAAATTAAGTGGCGACTCTTTTTGAAAATCATTTTTTCTTTAAATTTTGAGTTGAATTGTTTTTTGAAAATAAGTCATATATATTTATTTTCAAACGTAAAACATGTACTTTGAACATTCCTTTGTCAAAGATTCTTTTGATGTGTTAATATTAATATATGAACAATTACATTTATTATTAATTTTGTGTATTTTAATAGTCTATTTCATAATATAGGTTGCTTAATCTATAATTCTTGCTTTTAATTGGATTGTTAATATACCATATGGAATGTGATTACTTTCAAGAACACGACGAACTGATCAATTTGTATATGAATTTTGTTGACGAAAACATCTTATTCCACGAGGTGGTATACTATGAAAATTATGATTTTTTTTTAAAATAATTATTTCAACGTAATTAATGGTGTTTAAATTTTTTATCATGAATAAAAATAGAAGTTTTTTGAAATTTTATAAGTAATTTGAAATTAAATAGTAAATTTTATTTTTTAAAATTCAGCTTCAAAGAGAATGTAAAAACAATTATGGCCAAACATCATTTTCTCAAAATTCAACTCTCAAAATAATAATAATTCATGGCCAAAAGGGTAAAGTAATGGATAAGAAAAGAGTTAAGGAATAAAGGAAAGAAAAAGAACTAAAAAATAAAGAAAAAAGAGAAAAATGAAACAAAATATCTATAGCAAAGACATATCAATTAAAGAGATGTCGTGATAAAATCAACTATTATTGTCCGCTTTCACATATTTAAGTGGAGTAAACACATTTTTATCCTATTTGATGACCAATTTGTCTTCTTATTTGTTAATTTAATCAGATTAGGGATAAAATGTTAGTGTCTTTGCTTGTGTTTGTAGAGTATCATGAATTCTTACTCATGAGCCTTTGTTTTCTTCAATTTATGATTAGTGATTTTTTTTCTAAAAAAGTTCAACCCTTGAATTATTAAATATATCATATCTTCACCTCTTAGTTGTACTCTCCAAAACTCGATACAACAAATTACTTTTCAATGCAATATTTTCGTGTATCTCATGGATCGAACAAGCCTCTTAAGTGATTTTATTTTTGATGAATGTCAATCCTATCCGAGTCTAATGGACTCCATTCCTTGCCTATTATTGAGTTGAATTCCTATAAGTCAGCCTGTCAATGTTTGAGTGAAAAGGGAAATTTGAAATACAGGTTCAGAAAAATTAAAATACATGGCTAGAAAAGCTTAAAACAGGTTGATATATTACCTGTATACACTCAGTACACATTGATATATGGGTTGAGTGCAGAAAATACAGGGCCAAACAAATAATACAGGTATTCAGAATCTGAATTAGATTGTATACACTTTATATACATTATGATATACAGAAATAAAACCAAAATACTTCCCATATACACTGGTATACAGTCGATGTTTATGTAGTCTTTTAGGCATGAAACTGGGCAAAAGCCCAACTTTTGCTTTGCACAGCAGGTCCAGGAGAAGCTAATGGGCTGAAATCCATCTATTTGCAGCTAGCCCATTTTTAGAGTTAGGATAGGTTGGGCCAAAACCCCATATTTTGACTTTACTTCCTTTCTTCCTATTATTTATTTATTTGTATTAACTCTCTAACCTCTGTTTTAATTGGATTTAATTTAATTAAATTCCTAAAAGATAGTCATCTTTTGTTTATGTTTAATTGAAATATTTTTTAAAAAAATTGAATGAATTTTTAGTCCAGTGGACCTTTTATTTATTCATAACCCAAAATATAAAAACAAATAATAAACAAAAAGAGACTTGTCCTATTACTTTGTCGGTCCAAGGACTACAGGGTTGAAGGTTTTTATGAAACCAACATATTCTTTGTCTCAGCAGCCTCTGATTGGTTCCTCCATGTTCATCTCTACTGAGTTTGCAGCTGAGGTAAGCATCAATTAACCTTCTCTCCATTGTTACGCCCCTTTTGCATTTGTAATTGTTGATGTCAAATCTACTTCCATGAAGATCTCTTGAGCTAGGCGTACTCATGTCGGCGATTGCAACTCTCAGATCCAGAACACTGGTGGTCCTAAAAGTCTCCACAACACTCAGGTCAGTCGATTCTGTATCGTACACCACTAAAACTTGTACTATTTCTCCATTACCATACATGTTCTATTTACGACAATAATGCAAAAGCTTTTCCTTTGTATCTGCTATCTAACTGAATGCCCTATGTTACTCCTCTGTATACGCTGTTGTTCGATTTTTGATTGGTCTAGTTCGGATTCTCAATGAAGGAACTTGAGCCTTGTCCATGTTTAGAATGCATTTTCCTGTGAGCTTGGTAACTCTTGTGTTGCCTTTTGTTAGAAACGTTGGTTGCTTGGACTATTGATTCCCTTGAGGTCATCGTAACAATTAGGTGCTTATTGTAGCATTAACGGATCGAGGTCATTGGGTTTAATATACCCTTTGGTTGCTTTTTGTTTCCTCCTTTTGTGTCTATATATTTATCTTTACTTTCCGTCTTTGATTTATGCATTTTAGTGTGATTCCCCTATAGGAATTACATCATTTGGTATCAGAGTCTGAATTAGATTCGTTCCTATGATTCTAGTCTTGGGTTTGTTAAAAAAATTTTTTTGTTCATTTTCATTTTTGAGATTTTTTCTGAAATGGGTTTCTTAGATCTGGGTCTTGTTTAAGTTTCTAAGTTTGGAATAGTGTGCTCCAACTATATTTGAGTCTTAGGTTGAGATTGGAAGGAGTTTGGAGCCTTATTGAAGAATCCACCATTGAAGACTTGAAGAAGCTTGAAGTAGACAAAGTGGGTTTTGAAATTTGAAGGTTTTGGTTTGGAATGGAAGTTTAAAACGTATTGGGTGTTGTTCCCCACATCAAGGAGAGCCTTCACCTAAATTTTCGTGAAATTTTGAGACAAAATTTTAAAGGGTTTTATTTTTTATGTTCATCTTGTTCTTGAAGTTCTTGAAGAACATTCATATCTTCAAGAAATGGGATATTTGAAAAAGCAAGTGTTTGATTCAAAAAGGGAAGAAAGAGAAAGAGTAAAAATGTTTATTAAAGAGTTTAATACTAAACGACAAGTGCAGGGGGGACCACACGAGTTCCATTTTTTAATACTGCTGGTGCAGCTTTTGGACCATTGGGCGAGCCACGACTTAGCTCGCCTAGTCCGTTCGGCGCCGCCCTTTGGGCAAGTTGATCACCGAATTGGCTGCCAATTTGAGGGAGCTACTGGAATTTTTGGCAAAATCAAGCTTTGGTTGCCGAGTTTTCTTGTCCGTTTGCAGAGTTTGGCGAGTCCATCTTCAAGTTGGCGAGCTGAACTTCAACTTAGGCGAAGAAAACAAGTCGTTTGGCATTCGGAAACTCAAGTTACTCCTAATCTCAGGTTTTAAAATTCTTAGTTTCTTTTCTTTTGATTCTGAAACATTCTCAAGAATCCTAAATCGATTTTCAACTCGTAATTACTCTACTTGTTGGCTATTGGTTCTTGAATTCACTTCTTTGTTTGTGCCTTTTCTATTCGTGCTTTTCTCCTTCTTTTTCAAACAAGAATCCATTCTGACCTAGAGTTGAAATTGATACCTTGTGATTGACGGAGTATGAACAATTATCAACATTAGCCGCGCCAATTGAGATGAAATTAAAGGTGCGTAAACAAGAGTGTTTGTGAGTTCTTTACTAACTTAACGTGTTTGCTGCTTGTGTGTTGTCTTATTGCAGGTACAATGGAGACCGGAAATGAAACTCAAGCACCTGTCAGAGAAATTACTTTGGCAACTTTGTTGGAAGTGTTGAACAATGTGAGAGGTGATATAGCAAAGATGGACAGTAGGTTGTCTAATGTGGAAGGTCGAGTCAACTCCAATGACTCCACACCACAAGCTACTTTCCGTCCTTCTACGAGTGGGCACTATCACACTAATTCTCCTACTCTCACACCTGGAACCCTCCACCAAGCTTTGCACCCAACCATCCATCAATTGGGTTCAAATAGCCAAAGTTCCAATCAACCGTTCCATTTTCCGCTTAGTTAAGAAGCTCCACAAAATCAAATCCATCTTTACTAAATGCTACTTAACCAAAATATTCCCTACCAACGACCACAACCACAACCCAATCCCATGAATGAGGTGAGGAATAATGAAGATCAAGGAGGTTATGAAGGTGAAGGTGAATAAGCGTCGTGGAATGAGTCACCAAGGAATCGACCAAGAAGTCAACTCTTGCAAGGTGGAACAAGAGGTAGATTGGGTCCAATGCCATTTGAAAGGAGACAACATGGGAACCACCTTCAAGGTGGAGAGCAATGGGAAGTCAATGGCAATCATGAAGTTGGTCAACAAGCTAGAGAAGAACATGGTAACCGCTATCCAGGAGGGCATCAAAGGGGTTACCATTACATCGACCAAGGTGGCCATGGAGGCCGAGATGTTGGCATAAATTTTATCAAAATGACTCTTCCAACATTCAAAGGGGAATGCAATCCCGATGCTTACTTAGAATGGGAGTCACAATGTGACCGGATATTTAATGTGAATGATTGGGCGGAGGTCAAAAGTAGTTGTTATGCTATCGCCCAATTTGAAAGGTATGATGTCACATGGTGGGAATACATGAAGAGGTATCACTTAGTTGTTCAAGAAGGTCATCCTCCACCATGGCCCAAATTAAAAAGATTGATGAGAGCTAAGTACGTGCCGGAAAGATACCGCCAAAGGTTACTTACCAAATTGTACAATTTGAGGCAAGGAAGTAGAAGTGTAGAAGCCTATCATGATGAATTTCAAAGCATTGTCATGAAGCTAGAATATCGAGAGATCGAAGAGCATGTTGTGATTCACTTCAAGGTAGGGTTGGAAAAAGAAATTTCTTCTAAGATGAATGATGTCTTTGAGGCAGCCCATGAGATAGAACTCGAATTCAAAGAGGAGAAGGTGGCTAAGTATAAGACTTCATCTTCCAATTCTCAGAACAAGAACAAAGGGGGAGTGCAAACCTCGTCAAGTTGGATCAAGGGTGGAGATGTCAAGAAGACTTATGAGAAGATGCCCTTCGAAGGAAATAATCCAAAGTACCCGCCAAGAGAGAAAGGTATCACTGAACCAACCAAGATCTCTAAAATTATTCAATGTCACAAATGTAGGGGATGGGGTCATATTATGCGTAAATGTCCAAATCGATTGAATGCTCTAATGCAAGGAGGTGAAATCTATCTTAGTGCGGAGGAGGAGCCAGCAGGTTATTGTGAGAAAAGTCCTCAAGAAGAGGATGAGTTCGAAGATGGGGAAGATGAGGAACCCGACCTTTGCGTCAAAGAAGAAGAGAGTGTTGCTCCTCTATATGTGGTGAGACAAACAATGGTTAGTAAGTCCTTGGATGATCCGAGCCAAAGAGAGAATCTATTTCACTCTAAATGCTTCATCAAGGATAATGTGTGTTCCTTAATCATTGATAGCGGAAGTTGTGCAAATGTTGCTAGTACTGCATTAGTGGAATTCTTAAAACTTCCTACCACTAAGCATGCTACACCTTACAAACTTCAATGGTTGAGTGAGTGTGAAGAAGATGAGGTTCTATGTGATGTGTAAGCTTGTCATGTGCTACTTGAGAGACCTTGGCAACATGATTGTTCAACCAAACATGATGGGCGAACCAACAAGTATCACTTATGTTGAATGATCATAAGTATGTTCTTCATCCTATGACCCCTTCTCAAGTCAATGATATATATATCAAAGGATGAGTGAGTCAAGGGAAAAGAAGAAGTGTGAAGAGGAATATGTGGAGGCCGAGAGCCAAGAAGAGGAGGAGAGGAGGATGTTGAAAGGAAATGCCCAAGTGTTGTTGGCAAATTACAAAGAGATAAGGGAGGAGATTGAGTCCGGAAGTTCTTCGATCCTTATCACACATAAGCATCATGTTCTACAAACTAACAAGTCTCATTCTTCTCTCCCCAATTCTATTTCCTTTCTTTTGCAGGAATATGAGGATGTCTTCCCAAAGGAGCTTCCAAGTGGATTGCCCCCACTTCGGGGAATTGAGCATCAAATTGATTTTTTGCCAAGATCGCAATTACCAAACAAGCCGGAATATAGAAGCGATCCGGAGGACACCAAGGAGCTACAAAGGCAAGTTGAGGTACTCCTCAACAAAGGTTATGTGAATGAGAGCATGAGTCCATTTGTCATGCCGGTTCTATTGGTTCCAAAGAAAGATGGAACATAGCGCATGTGTGTTGACTGCCGAGCCATTAAAAAAATTATGGTAAAGTATCGTCATCCTTTTCGTAGGTTAGATTATATGCTTGATGAATTGAATGGTTCTTGTGTGTTTTCAAAGATTGATCTTAGGAGTAGTTATCATCAAATCCGGATGAACCCCGGTAATGAGTGGAAAACCGCATTCAAGACCAAGTTTGGTCTATACGAATGGTTGGTGATTCCCTTTGGTCTCACTAATGCTCCTAGTACCTCTATGCGTCTCATGAATCATGTGATGAAACCCTTTATAGAGAAATTTGTGGTTTTCTATTTTTATGATATTTTGATTTATAGCAAAACCATGCATGATCATGTTGAGCATTTGAGATGTGTGTTTGATGTGCTTAGGAAGGAACAACTTTGTGCTAATCTTGATAAGTGTTCAATTTATGTTGATGAAGTTGTCTTCTTGGGTTTTGTTGTGAGTTCAAGAGGGGTTGAAGTTGATGAGTCTAAATGTGAGGCTATTAAGAATTGGCCAATTCCGAAATCCATAAGTGATGTTAGAAACTTTCATGGGTTGGCTAGTTTTTATAGACGATTTGTCAAAGGTTTTAGTACCATAGCAGCCCCCTTGACAGAGGTATTCCGAAAGGATAAACCTTTTAAGTGGGGAGAGGAACAAGCCAAGGCTTTTGAAGCTTCAAAATCTATGCTTAGTTCTGCTGCTTTGTTGCAATTACTTGATTTTGATAAAATGTTTGAAGTGGAATGTGATGCTAGTAAAGTAGGCATTGGAGCCGGCTTAATGCAAGACCAAAAGCCCATTGCTTACTTTAGTGAAAAGCTAAAAGGTGCTACTTTGAATTATTCCACTTATGATCTTGAATTGTATGCCTTGATTAGGACTTTGTGTAATTGGCAACATTACTTGTGGCCCAAAGAATTTGTCATTAGGACTGATCATGAATCCCTAAAGCATATTCGGGCCCAAGGAAAGTAGAACAAGAGGCATGCCAAATGGATTGAATTCCTTAAAACTTTCCCTTATGTAATCCAATACAAAAAGGGAAAGGAAAATGTTGTGGCCGATGCCTTGTCTAGAAAACATGTGTTGATAAATACTTTGTCATCCAAATTGATTGGCTTTGAATGCTTGAAGACATTGTACACAAGGATCCTGTGTTTGCTCCAATCTTCAAAGATTGTGAGGAATGGGAGAGACAAAGGTGGATGAGGGATAGATCTTCTACTCCCTATTCCAAGTTTGATGGTTTCTTGTTCAAAGGCAAGATACTTTGTGTGCCCATGAGCTCTTGGAGAGAACTATTTGTGAGGGAGGCACATGATGGGGGTTTAATGGGTCATTTTGGTGTTGACAAAACTATGGGAATACTTGAGGAACATTTCTATTGGCCTAAAATGCATAAAGACATTGTTCAAATTTGTGGTCAATGTATTGAATGTCAACGTGCTAAGTCGCGCATCCTTCCCTATGGTTTATACACTCCACTCCACTCCACACCCCTCAAAGACCTTGGCTTGATATTTCAATGGACTTCGTCTTGGGTTGTCAAGGACCAAAAGAGGTAGAGATAGCATCTTTGTTGTTGTTGATCGATTTTCAAAGATGGCTCATTTCATTCCATGTCATAAATGTGATGATGCTTCCAATGTAGCATTTTTGTTTGTTGAGCATGTTGTTAAATTAAATGGAATTCCTCAAACCATTGTAAGTGATAAGGATCCAAAATTCCTTAGTAACTTTTGGGGAAAATTGTGGGGTAGACTCGGTACTAAGTTGTTGTTCCCAACCTCTTGTCACCCACAAATTGATGGCCAAACTGAAGTTGTGAACAGGACCTTGGGTTCTATGCTTCGTGCCGTAGTGCATGGGAAGTTGGCCTCGTGGGAGGAACATTTGCCTTTACTTGAATTTGCATATAATCGAGTTATTCATAGAACTATTGGCATGACTCTGTTTGAAGTGGTTTATGGTTTTAACCCCCTCGCCCCTTTAGATTTCACTCCTCTTTCTCAAGATGTTGTGTTAAGCCTAGATGGGAGTAAGCGAGCTGAAGCCATGAAGAAGCTTCATGAAAAGGTGCGGCTGCGCTTAGAAAAGAAGAACCAAGATGTAGCCAAAAAGGCTAACAAAGGCCGTAAGAGGATCGTGTTTGAACCAGGTGACATGGTGTGGGTTCACTTTCGCAAGGAGCGATTTACCACCCATCGTAAGACAAAGATGATGCTGAGGGGTGATGGACCATTTCCAGTACTGGAGCGGCTCAACGACAACGCCTACAAGGTTGCCCTTTCGCCAGAATACCAAGTGCACAACACTTTCAATGTGTGCAACTTGTCACTCTTCCCAACTATTGCTGATGATGATCCGTCGAATTTGAGGAAAAATTCTTTTCAAGAAGGAGAGAATGATGTAAAACGGATTACATCAAGGCCATTTACGAGGATCCAGGCTCAACACTTTCGAAGGATGCATGGACTATTTATGAAGATGGAGGTGTTTGAGATGGTATTGACATCAAACAAGGGATTCCACGCCTTGAAAGTTGCAGCTGGACACTTTGGCGAGCCAGAGCGAATCGGCAAATCACCCAAGTACCTAGGCGATGACCCCAGCTCGCCCATTGTTCCAGAATGTGGCTAAGCTGAAGGACCACACAGGATTACTCGCCAACTGAGTCGGCGCATCGCCCAATCCACTAGGCGACCCGACCCAGCTCTCCCTTTGACATTTCGGGTCACTTTTGGGCCCTTTATTTCTAAAACTATAATAGCTAACTTGGGTTCATTTTAGACTTAGATTATTTTGAATGTTAAAAACTGAAAACTCGTATTTGAATGTTGTGAGCTTGGTAAAGCTTGTGTTGCCTTTTGTTAGAAACGTTTGTTGCTTGGGATATTGATTCCCTTGAGGTCATCGTACGATTTAGGTGCTTATTGTAGGATTAAAAGATCGAGGTCATTGGGTTTAATATACCATTTGGTTGCTTTTTGTTTCCTCTTTTTGTGTTTATCAATTTATCTTTACTCTCCTTCTTTGATTTCCGCATTTTCGTGTGATTCCCTTATATGTAACAAACGGAAAATTCGTAGGTTAAACTAGAGCCTAAATGTAATGTCAATGAGGTATAAAATGAATTCCGCTAAGTTAGTAGACCATCTAGGTGGTCTATGAGTTAAGGCCTAAGGGAGGAGTGACGAGCAAAGGGGCAAGCCAAGGACAAAGGCCAAAGCTGCCCCAAACTTGGAGCTACTGCCTCAAGCTCCACGGCCATAACCACAGCTCGTGTTCATGACCACGGGCAAGTGGGAGGCTTCATGGAGTTTCCTTAGCCAAGGGATAGGGACCTCCAAGTGTCCTAGACACTGCCTCACCCTTCACGAGAGGGACCAAAGGTCGTGGTCCACTTCACGACTCGTAAAGGTGGGGGTGGAGCTCCCTTAGCGTTTAGGGAGTTGGAGGTTGTTAAGGTAGATACTGCCCAAGGAACCACTACGGGACGTGGTGCACTTGACCAGGGATAGGGGAGGCTCGTGAAGGTCACTTGGCACCAAGCCTTGAAGGCCTTGCCTCCACAAGGCCAAGTCATGACTAAGGCCATCACTACGGACCGTGGTCCTGACCACGGATCGTGGGAGGCTATGTGGTCTTGCCTTGGCAAAGTGCTGGCTTGTGTACGAAAGGGGAGCTACTGCCTCCAACACCACGGGCAAGACTACGGCCCGTGGTGCATTTTCACGACCTAAGAATGGTGGTCGTGGTCCCTAACGGGGACCATTTAAATGAGGAGTTTTGGGACTTTTCCTTTTAAGTCCAAATTAAGTAGGGGTGTTTTGGGTATTTTAGAGGTTATTTATATATTGGTTTTTAAGTCTTAATTCAGGAATTTTGGTCAATATACAAAAACACCCAATTGAAATCAAAGCTCTCCCACTTCTCTCTAGACTCTCTCTCTAAAAACTTTAGAAGAAGAAGAATGCTTTGTAGCTAGGGTTTCAAGGTTCTTTCCCAAATTACTTGGAGTTTCTCCATTGATTCTCAAGGAATCAACTAAGGTATGGTTGTTCTTCACTCTTGGGATCTTTTCCCCAAGAGGCCCTCTCAAAATTGGACTTCAAAGTTCCCCCAAATTCTAGGTTTTCTGTCAACTTCGTGGGTCACTTTAAAAATGTGTTTTCATTTAATTATAATGATTACTTATGGTTGTATATGATGATTTGTGGATGAATTAATGTCATATAACACCCCTCTAAATGAAATAGGATAATTAGAGCTTCACATGTGTGTTAGTTGTTGATAAACTTGTATAAATGTTTGAAAATGAGTTTATAGGTCAGTTTAGTTGAGTTTGAAGTCAAACGTCAAAGAGACGTTCAAGATGTTCGAAAACTAGTCGTTTGCTTGCTAGTGTGTTCTAGTGTGTCTTGCATATTTTTATGTGTTGTTTGGAGTCTAAAATCAGTGGACGTGACCCTAGTGTCTTAATAAATGTTTTTAAGATCAAAACGTTTGGGTACGACTCCCCGGGACCACCCTAAGGGTCCCCGAAAAGGACCCCAACCCTTGGCCAAACAAGTTGCCAAGGCAGCTTGAAAATGTGCATGGAAGGAGCATGTCCGTGTCGCGGACTAGCTCCACCATAGACCAAATGTTTGGTCCGCGTCGCGGACGTGTCGCGGAATATTCTGTCTCGAAATTTAATTTCAGAAATTTGTGGGAACACCTCCGCATCACGGACTTGTTTCCCGACGAAATCTGCGAAAATAAAACTCAAGTTTGACTTGCTTAAAAATGTCCAACTAAGTGAGGGGTAGTTTGGGTACTTTGTGGAATTATTATAAACGGTTATTCTACCTATTTTAGGGTATTTTAAGTGGGTTAAAACCCCAAACTTAGAATTAGACCCCATTCTTCAAATTGACCCTTCCTTCTCAAATAATTCCTCTCTCTAGAACTCCATGGAAGACATTGTTGAAGCTTCAAGCTAGAGGATGGGTTCCTACTGATTTCTCCTTCAATTCCCAAGGAAATTAATCACAAAGGTAGGGGGATTTTATCTTTGATTCTCCTTTCAATCAAAGAGCCAAATCAAAGTGATTTTAATGTGTTTCAAAAACACTAAAAACCCCAATTTCAATTCTAAACTTGGGTTCTTGCATGAAAGTATTTCAAATGATAATTTATGTTAATATTGATGGTTTTAAGATAAAAAACTCCATGAACCCTTGCATAACTTCAAAATCCTAATTTTGGGTCTAAAGTGGGTCTATTGATTATGAGCTAATAATGTGATATTAATGTGTAGATTGTTATGAGCTATTGATTTATGTATTGTTCTATATTGAATTATGAGTAATTGATGGTCAATTGTGTTATATTGGATGTTGGCCTTGAATGGGCAATTGTGACCTAAGGTTTATGATGATAAAGTTGTGCATAGAGTATTGATTCTAGTATTATATATATGTTGTAGATGCTAGAATTGTGTGTTTGATCCCTTTGAAAGTGGGGAGGTGTTTACTTTATAAGCATGTTGTGATCATGGCCTTGTAGGCAAAGTTGGATGATTGTTGTTTTGAGTAATGTTGATTATGTGAAAGTAATGTGATATGATGTGAATTTGTGTATGGTCTAAGAGCATGAAAGGTGACTTGTGTGGAGACTTTATGTGTATGCTTGGTTGTTGTCTTCTTTGAATGACTTATAATGTGAGGTTAGGATAGACTATGTTTACCTACCCTCACACATAGTGAAAGAATGTGAGAATGAATGAAGAGAATGGGCGTTAATGCTAATGAATGAAAGTTGGGTCTATTGTAAGGATAGTCTCATAAAGTACTCCTTTAAATGAATGGGGTTCCTAGATGAAAGGTTTTCTCATCTTTGAATCCAAGAGCTTCCTTAATGAATGAATGAGGGTTAGGATGGGTATTCCTTCGTGAGTTGAGATGAGAATACTTAGTAGCAATCCTTATCCCTAAATGAATGAATGAATGTTGGGCTAGGATGGGTATTCCTTCGTGAGTTGAGATGAGAATACTTAGTAGCAATCCTTATCCCTAA
>JAJOOO010004500.1:0-99570 GCA_029582685.1 Solanum piurae | reverse complement strand
CAAACTTCTACTGAATTTTCAAAGAACAGGGAGAAGGTTTCACAATTTGAAATTTAAAATTCACAAAATTGCGTTCCAAATTTTTTTTGAATCAAACTTCTACTGAATTTTTGAAGAACATGGAGAAAGTTTCACAATTTGAAATTTAAAATTTCTAATTCAGTTAGAGGTTTATGAACGACTGATTGGTTGAAGGAAGAAACGTACGCGTTAATAGTGGGAGTCAATTATAATTTCTGTTTTTAATCCCTTATTTAACGCATTAAACTGATAAGAACAACTTATTAATTTAAGTATCCGCCTGTTATTAATTAAAGTATCCGCCTGCAATATTATGTATCCAAAGGACACTAAAAATAGGGATTTTTGGTAATTTATGAAAGAGTAGGGATAGAAAGTAATTTCTTTCTTACACTATGTGATTTGCATAATTTTTACAAATTTCAACCATATTGGCAACGGCCCCAAGTAAATGGCAAAGTAAAGTAAAACACGAATAAGCCCCTTATTTTATGTTTTTTCCCAAATAGGAAAAATCTGATAGTACTGATGTGGGCTGCAGAAAAAGAGTCAGAGAAATTTCAATAAAGGGTCAAAGCTCCACTTGGGAATTTGAGATTCTCAATTTCAATTCCCCTTTTCAGTGCGGTAATCTATTTGTTCTTACCCTTCCCTTCACTTCGACTCTATAATTGTGAGTTATTTTGCAATCTAATTTGTTGAAATTTTGCTATGAATTCTGCTTTTGATTGAATTGATAGTCTTATAGAAGTGACTGTGGATCCATTTTCTGTAATTGATATGTGATTGATGAGAGAAAGGAGAATGTAGAGAGAGAAATAAGAGGGTTCCATTGATGGAGGTTGGAAGGAAAAGAGAACAAGTGAAAATACATGGTTTTGGGTCGGGTATGAGTTTCTTTCGGTACACTCTACCATTGTCAGACTCCATTTGTGGGATTTCAGTAGGTATATTGTTGTTGTTGAATTGTTGGGTCGGGTATGAGCTTGTAATTTAAAACTGGGGATAAGTTATTTGCTTATGAGCTTGGCATAGTGTCCATCAGTCTAAATTAATTAATGGTAAACTACACTTTGTTTGGATAGTTGTTAACGGATATATTGTATTGTTAGTTTAAGTATCATATTTGTTTTGATTGTTCATTAAATTTTATTGTAGTGTATGTTCAAATACATCAGTAGTTAATGACAAAAGGTCTTATTTTGTGTAATGAACGATTTGGTGTGTTCGCGTCATTATCTTATAATATTTTTTTCTCTTTTTGTCTTTAGTTGTTATTTAATAATTCTATTTTATTCATTATCGTACCTTTTTATAGTAGTTGTACTCCGTATTCTACTTTTCTTGTAGATTTATCATTTGAATCGTTGTTAAGTGATGGAGAAAATACAATGTATCCAAACTATACATTACGAAACTGTACATAACAACCATTTACACTCTGTTTGGATGGTTGTTCCGTACGGTTTCATAATGTATTGTATTGTATCATGTATGTTTTAATGAATACAATGTTTGGATAGATTGTATCACTCTCCGTCGTTACATAATGTCACACGTCAATAATTTGAATGATATACCAACAAGAAAAGTATAGTATGGGTAGAGCTACTATGAAACAGTAGTGTAAAGAATATAATAAGATTATTAACTAATAAGTAAAGATAAAATGAAAAGAAAATATTAAGGTAAGCACGCGATCACATCAAATCGGTCATTACACAAAATGTGACTTTTTGTCGGTACCTAACGATGGATTTAAATGATACTACACGATAACATTTAAGTAACAATCAAAAAAAATATTGTATTTAAACTAACAATTCAATGAGTAACAACCTTCCAAACAAGGTGTTAGTGGCAAAATATAAGGGTAGGGTCGGTCATAATTGAATGGTACTCAGAGGGAGGGCATATTGAACTATATCAAATAGAACAAGGGTATATTTGATTGATTCCACTATAAAATATTGTGAATAATTAAAGAATTGGTTCTCGGGTAGTTTGAAAGACTTTGGTTCACCAAAATGTCATGTGTGATAACAGATCATGCATTTCTTGGCTTTGTACTTGTCATATGCAATAGATTTCTGTGTAGAAAAGATGGACATCAACTGCTTCAGCCAAGCTGTAGAGTGGCTCCAATTGTATTTTATAGCTCGCTAATGATTCTATGTTCACATGTTTATCCTCTAATATGATTGTTTTGAGACACACTTCATACACTAGGATGCTCGAATAGCTGGTTTATTATTGTTATACTTCTATTCAAGTATGTCTAGATATTTTTCCTTTGATTGCTACAGAGAAGGGAATTGAAAGGTGTTGATCCCTGTTGTTAAGAACATAGACAGACCTCTCAACAGATAGCTAATTTCTTTTCCAACAAATCAAAAACAGAATTCAATTCTATTGTAGACAGACTCTATCTCTCGTAAAGAAAAGAAAAAAAAAGTTCACTGCTTTGCCTGGATGATGTACCTGGTGAATTTTATTGGGGAGAGGATGAGCAGTGTCCGTCACCAAAATTTGAGATTTCAGCCTTTTGTCCTTTGGGATTTTGGGAAGTTTGGAGGTGCCTTAGAAATCTACTGATGTCCCCTCTAACTTCTGAAAATTCATATTAATCCTTCTGTCTATAAGTTCCTTCCCCCCTTCAGTTCTTGGCTTCACCACTTTCTAAGTGTTCGTTCTTGTGGAATTGATGACCATTCTTAGCTGGAGGATAAGATTATATACTTTAGCCTCTTTTTCTTTATGTTTCTGCACTGATTGATATTGACTTAATTTTTCTTTGGTCATGTTTTTAAGTATCATATACCCACGTCATTCTTAATTTTTTTCCCCTTTAATTTTTTTGTTTTTTATTCAAAATCTCATTTGTTTACTTGTAGAGAATAAGTGAAACTCCAAGTATCATCCTGTAGTTTCCTTGCATTTTGAAGCTTAGACATGGCAGAAAAGGCATGTGTAAAGCGACTCCAGAAGGAATATAGAGCACTTTGTAAAGTATGTATCTTTGTTCCTTCAGTGAATATATTATACATAAATCTGTTGCATTACAAGGCAGCTTCCTTTCCCATGAAAATGAATATGTCAGAGGTCCTACTTAAAGTGCAGGTTAACCACATTGGATCTTACATATTATGAACTTTAGTTGTGGCTTTCATCTTCTTGCCCCTCATGACATTACCTATGGAATTTATTGTAGCTTAACATTTGTTAATTTAGTTGAAGTTGTTTGCTTTTCTCTTCCTGATTGCCAGAGGTGAAAGCATGGCACTTCTATTATTATTTCCTATATTTCGTGGACTTATTGGTATTGGACAACAAGTACTGTGCCTTTGTTAATTAGACTCTTCTTCCTGATGTGTGTTTGGACATTTATACTCTAATCTGAGTCCTCAGAAAGTGATGAAGCCTGTGATCTTGCAGGAACCTGTCTCCCATGTTGTGGCCCGGCCTTCTCCAAATGATATTCTTGAGTGGCGTAAGTCTCTGCTGCTTGTTCTCTCAACCTGTATTTGTCAATATATTTAGTTGAACATATTGGTTTTTGTGAACTTTGTCTAGTTCCTTTTCTTTCTCCCAAATAAGCAGATTGTCCTATTCCTTTCCTGTTGATACCTCCTGCATAAATTTTGTTTTCACTTGTTTGTGCCCCATGCATCTAAATACGCTATTGTAAGGCAGTCTAATAAGGAACTAAATTGACACAAATCACCTACATGAACTGCCGGTAAAGGAATGAAATTGGCATGTATCATCTGATGCTCTTCTCCTAGTGCATATATATTTCTCGGCTTACTTGCCAATTGTGCTATAGTTTTAGCTTCTTTTCGTCAGATGACTCATTACCTGTTTGCTTTGCTTTTCCTAATCTTTCCACTTTTTTTACCTAAATTTCATGGCCAGATTACGTTTTGGAGGGGAGTGAAGGAACACCCTTTGCAGGTTTCTACTTTCCCTAACTAACTTTGATATGTATTTTGACAATGCACTAAAACTGTAATGTGATGCACCTTCTTCCCAAACCTTATCATTTGACACTCTTTTTGTCACCTTTGAATACTTATTCGTTTTTCTCTGAGTTAGTCTTTCTCTTTTGGTTGTTGCTTGTGAAATTCTGCCAACTTCAATAATAAGGTGGATTATATTACGGTAAGATCAAGTTTCCTCCAGAATATCCATTTAAACCTCCTGGAATCAGGTAATCTATATTCAGATCAGTTTGATTATTCCAGACTTGTTTCTACTCTTCGACAACGTGTCTCAGTAAGGTTTTTCATTTTGTTAATTGGAAATCACATCTTTGTTTGCTTTGTCTGTAGCATGGTTACTCCAAATGGAAGGTTTATGACGCAAAAGAAAATTTGTTTATCTATGAGTGATTGTAAGTGTTTATAGAGTGCATTATAGTTACTATTGTCTGTTGTTTTGAATGGATTCGGTGTTCCTGACCTGCCATATTGCTTCACAGTTCACCCAGAGAGCTGGAACCCTATGTGGTCTGTGTCAAGGTAATAACTTACAATATACTTATCAACGAGTAAAAAATATGGTGATTTTATTTGTCTCACCACCCCACAGCTCTCCTCTTTTTCAGTCAAATTTGTCTGATAATCTGTATTGTGCCCACAAACTTATTTCCACTTTTTGTATAACCAAAATGTGATATGAAATATTTTTCTGATTACTTTTCAGAACTAAGTAGTAAAAACCTGTCTTTTTGGTTTTCCGAAATAAGTTGAATCTTTACCATTACTATGTTGGCTTCATAGTCGTATTTCTTCATTTGGATTGATTTTCCTCTACTTTCCTGCAGCATACTCACTGGACTGCTCTCTTTTATGGTAAAGGACCTTCTTTCCTTTTCATTACTGATTTATTTTCTGGGTTGTGCTCTCTTTTTTAGTTAATGCTCATTTCTTTCGTCTGTATGACCGTTGGGTTCTTCTGTCTTTACGCATCAAGCAGCACTAAACAAAATATGGTCCTTATTTTGAACTCACCAGCTATAGGCTGAAATTAAATCCTACCTCATCCCACTGACCTATTTAACATAGCGCAACGCCACCTTCGAAGTGTGCAAAGGAGAGGTGGGAGCTGCCTTGAATTCTTCCTATATTTCCCTTTGCCTGCTTAGAAAACTGCACTAACCCTCCCAGTTACCCACCCCGTCTGTTAGGACGCCTTTCTCTTTCATATCTTTTGAAATGGTTACTACTTCTTGACACTGTCACTCAAGCATTCTTACTGTCTGTCCAGCCTCTCTTGCCCCCCCCCCCCCACACACACACACACATAGAGAGAGAGATGTGAAGAGACCCTGTGGTAGATTAATGTGTATCTTCTTTCTGTGATTGTATAATAGTACCTCGAAGAATGCTTAGTACCTCTTTTTGGTTAGAAAAGAATCCATGGCTACACTTAATTTTTTCCCGACTTTGTTGTTCCTCTCCGTCTCCCTTTGCTAAATAGAGACTTCAAGAAGTTTCTATTTATAGGCGTTGGAGGCCCTTAACCATTTCTTATTATTAGTAAGATAGGTTGTCTTGGTTCTGTAACATGGATCATTTCAATTCTGGCTTTTCATGAATATGGAACCCCTATATTTTAGTACTATATTTTTCTACGCTGAATAATAGGTCCATATTAGGCCTGCATTATCCACAATGCTTATTGTAGTTATCTTGAAAAGCATAGACGACAGAATCCATCCTTTCTGTACATCCTATAGTTCAAAATCTCTTTTTGCTTCCCAAACATTCATTTGCATTAGTGGCAACTTTTATGTCTCCCATCCTGCAGATGGACACCAGCCCTACCACAGGCAGTGTAACATCAACAGTTGCTGAGAAACAGAAGCTTGCTAAGGCTTCTCTTGCTTTCAATTGTAAAAAGTGAGTCAACTACAAGTTCAACGCTGCATACCTTGTATTTGTTTCAGATAATTGCCTTAAGCTGTATAGTTCAGGCAGTAAAAAATCTGTTACATGATAATTGATCTACTATTTTCACAGCCAATTGCTTCAACAGCTCCTTCTATTTGATCCCTTTTAACTAACTAATTTTGCATCACAGCCCTACCTTTAGAAAATTGTTTCCAGAGTATGTGGAGAAGTATGAAGAGCAGCAGCTCCTGGTGCAACCAGATCAGGAGAAGGTGTCATCCGTGCCAACTCAAGCTGAAATTTCCTCACCCTTGTTGGATGGTTTGAATAGCGTAGAGCCCCATAAGGACATGGAGAACCAACGGAGGAAATCTTTGCCAACTTGGTTGTTGCTGTTGCTAGTATCAATATTTGGTGTTGTAATGGCTCTGCCGCTACTTCAGCTTTGATGGTGAGTTTCATTAGCAGGGAACTAGCTATTCCGTAGAGCAAAGCATCCGAAATCTGTGGTTGTGTAATACTTCTGTGTGTGATTACCTGTAAGTGCAAAATGTTCTAGGTTTGTCATATATCTCTAGGTTTGCCAACATTTGGTTAATGCAAGTTTAGAAAAGAAAATATAATTTCACATTGGTTAGCATCTCCATTAAATAGTTAATGTGGCAATCCTCAAGGACACTGGCTTCTATGATGTAGAATAACATCATAAAGTATTACTTTCAATCGACAACCCCTCACCAAATTTTATTTAGACATTTCAATTGCTGACTTGTTTTAATTGAGCACATGAACACATAATAAAATATTGTTATCATATCTTGTTTAAATTTTGGTAACACGTTTGGTGTGTAATCTAAATGTTCATTATGTAAATATGTCATCTCCTTTACTTGTATGCATCATCCTCAATTGGAATATGCTTGAGGTTAAGGTGATATATTATAAATGGTTAACTTATCTATGTAATTAGCATAATGGAACATGTGCAAGAAAACAATTTCATAATTTGAACCGAAAGTGTCTGATAAAAACATGTGTTCAGATGCTCAATTAAAACGAGTAAGATTTCAAGTACCTAAATGAAATTTGTTTGGTCAATATAGCCTTCTTAATATCTACTGTATAATTTAGCTTGATCACTCTTGGTTTGATTATTTCTTTCTGCAACAAAAAATGCATTGATATTTTTCAACAAAGTAACTGAAATACTCTTCTGTAAGAGAAAGATAAATTGTTTCATTCTCAAACAGAGAAGCCCACTGCATTGTTGTTTATACATATACTTTATATATTTACTGCCTATAAGCAGATGAAAAGTGTCAAACTTCACATCTGCATCAAGAATAACAAACGAATGAGAGTTCTCCGACTCTTCAAAAATATCATCAGGCATATGTCGGATCTTTCAAAAGTAGTGCATACATGTGCGGCAACATTTTTGGAGAGTCCAAATTTTGCAGCAAACATTAAAGACCTCTCACTCATTTGCAATTTACACCAAAAAAAAAAACAGTTTCACCTCATCTGCCTCCTTGTTCTAAATCTACATTAATTCTTGGACTAGAAGGATTAGCCCTCTTATCTCTACTCAAGAGCCTTTTCAAAGACCTCAATCTTGTGGGCATTGGAGATTTATCTTCTTCCTCTTCTACTACTTCATTAGTCTGCCTTGGAATATCGATTACCAATGAAACATACGGCCTATCACTCGTAGAATCTAAGGAGGATGACGATGATGGTGCTGCTACTGGTGGTGGTGGAGGAGGAGAATTAGTACCCTGCAAATCTTCCTCCAAATTATTTGAACCCATTGTGCTCACTTGAGTCTCATTTCCCCAAAACAACACATTAGTTGGGAAATTTATCACCTCAGCTGAATCCTCTTCTTCTACTGGTGTTCTAAGTAAGTTTTCCACTGTTGATTCTTGTAACATGACTGGGTTTCGACAAAGCGGGCATGTAGAATGAGATTGAAACCACATATCAATGCAATCTACATGAAACCCATGATTGCATTTAGGCAAAAGTCTCGCCATTTCACCTTCAGAAACATCGCAAAGACAAACAGCACATTCCAATCCATCTTTGAATTCTTCGTGATTGAATAAAACTACAGGAATTGTTTTAAGAAGAACAGGGTCAAGCCCCCTGTTGAGAACAGATGTAACATTAACTTCATGACCTGGAGAAAAGTCGAAACGACGGCGGCGGCGCCGCTGCCGTGTGGCGGCATTGCGGTGGTTGTCCGCTTGCCGGCGTTGGTTCCAGAACCATTTTGAGTAAAGGTGGAGAAAGAAGACCAACATCACTACAAGAAAGAGAACTATGACTGCTACCACTAGTATTTTCCCAGTCAGCTCAATCATACTTGGATCATCTAGTTTACCATTGGTATGCAAAACATCTGCCATTTTTTGAGCTAATCCAGAAAGTTGAATGCAATTCTGGATTTACCAAATACTCAGAATCCTCGACACTCTAACAACTGACCTATTAATATACTTCTTCGTGTAATTGGATCTGCACACCCAAGAGTAAGAGTTTTAGGATTCAGAACAAACCCAGAAATTAAAAAAAAAAAAAAGTAGAAAGAGAAAAGATGAAGATGGAAATATGTTAGATAGTGGTATATATGTATAGAGTTGAGGTTTGAAGAAGACAAAAAAATGGTCTAATTAGCAAAGGGAGAAAAAGTGTAGAAGAAGAAGAAGAAGAAAAGAGTAGAAGCAAATGACAGTTAAAGGGATATTTTAATGGAAGATTAGAGTCAAAGATGAGGGAAAAAAGAGACTCACCATGGCTGCTAAAAGACGAATAACATTTCAAACATCAAATAAATACTACTACCTTCTAACACCAGGGTCCAGACAGGAGTGGGCATGTTACGCTCTTCCCGTAACGTCTTAATTATATCATACTAATATTTTATATAAATAAAAATATTCAAAAGAAAGTAAAGTCGATTCTTTTCATTAATCAATTACCATCAATATTCATGTATACAATCAATTTTATATGTGAATACATATTTCAATATAATTTTTGATATTTCAGTATTTCTTTTATAAATATCGAATATCACATCATATATTTAAAAAAAGGAAAAGGGTCTTATCCCTCAACTTTGTCATTTAGAGTTGATATACCCCTCGTTATGAAAGTGACTCATATATACCCCTAATGTTATACAAATGACTCACATATACCATGTTCCTTTAACGGAAGTGAAAAAATTAATTCAAGTTTAATTTTTTAATTATTTTAAAAATATATAATCTCATATGGGTATATTTAACTATATTTAATCCTCTTCAAACATATATTATTTTTTTAACTTTTTTTTTCAATGACTAATTTAGATTTATTATTTTGATGGTCAAATTTATTTAAATTTCACTAATATTCTTGTAAAATTTATTTTAGATGACCCAAACTTTTTCTTCAAATACAAAAACTAAATTACAATATATCCGAAAAATAGTTTTAAATTATAATATAGCAACAAAAAAATAGTTTTAATTTTTTTTCTTTACACTAAGGAATGAAAGAAAAAAATAAAATAAGAATAAGAAACTCAAATAATAATAATCAAGAAGTAAAAAAATATTTTATGTCTGAAAAAAATTATAACATACCTTGAAATTTGCTAGAAAAATCATATATACCCCTAAGTGATTTTAAAAAAAAAATAATCAAAAGTAAAAATTTAAAACTAATTTTTTCACTTCCATTAAATGAAGGGTATATGTGAGCTCATTTTGTAACGGTAGAGGTATATGTGAGCCGTTTGTATAACGATAAGGATATATATGAGTCACTTTCATAACGAGGGGCATATCAGCTTCAAATGACAAAATTGGGATATATCAGACCCTTTTCCCTTAGTAAAAGACATACCAATTACATAATATCTAATTGCGGTGTCAAAAAGTTCGATTATGGTAATTCAACATGTACTGTATCATGTCCATTCCTAACTTTGACCATAGTTTTGAACCTTTTTATTTTTATTTTCTTGCTCCTGTATTTATTTTGAAATTTGGACTAAATTGAGGAAAAAGTGATCGCTAACCAAAAAAATAAATCAATACTATTTGATTTGAGACTTTTAATTAAAAGTCGAGGAATTCTATTTATCTTTCACTATAACAGTTGTAGTTAGGTTTGAATGTTTAACGACTTTCAACAACCATCAACAAAACGAGAAATTGTGACGAGATTCCCTTTCCACTTCTGTTTTCAAATGAAATTTGGGAGCCTTAACGGGTTGTTTGGTTGCTGGATCATGAAAATAATTTTCCTATAAAATATGATATTAAATTATTTCTTGAGGAATTGATTTTGTATGACCATTCATAAATTGAATAAGAGAAAATATTAGTTCATGTGTAAAAATAAAGATATTTTAAGTGACAATTTACCTGAGATACTTTCGAACTGATTCATAATATGTCAAGTAAGATGTATATATTTATTTGTTTAACTTTATATAAATATAAGTGTTTATTTATATACATTTAAAGTTGGAAGAAATAAATATCAACTGAAATCAAATTAAAGAGCACGGTTATACTTTAAATTTTTAGAAGTCAAATACTCCATTCTTTTTCATCAAATAATTCTTTTATCTGAAAAATGTTAGTTAATGTGTATTTATATTTCAAGTAGAAATATTGAGTAATGACTTTTTTTTAAAGGGAAAAGGCTCAAATATGTCATCGAACTTTCAGAAAAGGCTCATTTATGTCATCCGTTAAAAGTTTGGCTCATCTATGCCATTACCGTTTAAGAAAAGGCTCATTCATGCCATTATTTTTTAACGGTGGTTTTGCAAAACCATTTTTTACACATGTCCAATTATAATTCGGTCACGTCATTATTTTTTTATAATAAAAAATTAAAATTATGAACAAACATTTTAACGGTGGTTTTGCAAAACCATTTTTTACACGTGGCCAATTATAATTCGGCCACGTCATTATTTTTTTTATAATAAAAAATTAAAATTATGAACAAACATTTTAACGGTGGTTTTGATAAACCATTTTTTACACGTGGCCGAATTATAATTGGCCACGTGTAAAAATGGTTTTGCAAAATCACTGTTAAAAAATAATGGCATGAATGAGCATTTTCTTAAACGGTAATGGCATAGATGAGCCAAACTTTTAACAAATGACATAAATAAGTCTTTTCTAAAAGTTCGATGACATATTTGAGTCTTTTCCTTTTTAGAAAAGAAATTCTACTTACATGAACCTCATAAATTCCTTGTTAAAAAATGTCAGAAATCAGTTTTAACATGTTTGTTGACCAAAGAGTGAAGCAAATGTACTATTTTATCCTACTTCAAAAATTAATTTACAAATTATTGTCACCTCTTTTAATTGACTTATTTTGACTTGATTCACAACACAGTACATTTCTGTTAAAAGAGCCATATTGCCCCACACCAAAGCTTTTGCAAAGAGTGAGGAGCCATTCTTGTGCTAGGAGAGACAATTAACATTTCTTTGCTTGGAAAATTTCACCATATAAATAGATTATTTTTTTAGGTATATATTTATCTTGTGTAATTTGTGGCGAAATTAGAATTTTTTAAAAAAATATTCAAAATCTTAACTATATCTCTAAAAAATTGTATTTTTTTTCCGCAAACCACAGAGAAGATATAAACTGTACTAGACAAGCCTCATGCGACGAATTCATGGCCGAGTAGGCAGGATTCGGTCCCAGGTCTCCCATATGGAAAACTCACCTCCCAACCAAAGTTATTAATAACCTATATGCATAAATTTTTCAACGAAGGATGTTTGAGTGATCATCCTTGGATCAACGTAGCTATGCCACTATTTGTTTTAAATTCTCCTTATGTATTTATATCTTTATATTTTTAACTAGTCCTCTAAGTAAAAATTATAAATTTTGATTCCGCTAATAAATACTTACAAATTTGCGCCGAACTAACGTCCAACGTTATGTGTGGCATGATGTTTGGATGGAAGAGAAAGTCAAATAGAAATCCTTGTCCATCCCTATATAATATGATTTGTTTTCCACCAAATATATAGTTATGGACAACATGATGATGTTTACTTAGTACTACAATAATTTTTCCCTCCTAACACCGAACCCACTCATTTCCCTTTTAGCCTCTTCCTATTTCTATGTTAGGCTTAATTCCTCATGTAGTATATGGACTTTTACCTTTTCTTCAATAAATTAAGGAAAAGACTCCCACCATATGTATGAATTAGAGACATTAAGTTTGATGCTTTCTTTCATCGGCAAGAGTGGAGCTATAGTATATTACTATTAATTAGGTTTAGAAAAGATAGATTATTGAGCTGTGGGGTAAATTTGTTTAGATATATTATATGGGTTTTTTAAGTATTAATATAAGATTTAGGCAAAAATTATTGAACTTTATATGTGTCGAACTCATGTGTGCTTATTAATTCGAAACAAATCTAGGAATTAGAACTTAGGGATCGTTTGGTGTGATGGATAAAGGGAGTTAATCTCGGGATAAATTTTGAGCCCCCTTTAATCCTTTGTTTGGTTTCACAGCATGGGATAACTTATCCCAGGATTAATAATTAGTCCTGGGATAAGTTATCCCTATCTTTGGGTGGAATAGTAAGACCGGGATAACTTATCCGGGTATAAGATAGATAAAATGACAAAAGTACCCCTTTAAACTCTTTTTATACCTCATTTTTTATATCCATGTAAAATAAATCATACATTATTTTAAATATCATGTATAATAATAGTTATGACCTTCACTACTCCTTATTTTTATTTTAATAATTCTTCATATTTTAAAAAAAAATTACACTATATAAATATAATTTTATTTATGAATTTATTTGACTAATTCTTATGTTTATTTATATTTTAATTTAATTTCCTTACTATCGAATTACATATTTTTAATTGTATATTCTTTTAGCCACTTGAAAATTTATATTTTATATATCAATTAAAATGAGAGATAAAACGCAATGCTACGGTACTGAATACAAGCTTCCCGTGCAGTTTTCTCTGAAATTAATTTATATTGGTATTCTTTTTAGCTAGATCTTTTGTGTATTTTTTGTATTTTTTTTATCTTCTTTTCATCTCATGTATGCTAATTTCGGGAAGAATTCTATTGTTAGTTCACATAAATTTTGAAGGAAATAGTAACATGAAAGATGATTTAAAAATGAAGATAACTTTAGTATTTTACAAATGAAGTAAAATAAATAATAAATCATTTTGTACTTTAACAAATTTAGATGAAAATTTTATTCTTAAATACATTTGGTACAATTATGGAAATACACAAAAATATTTAAGCTAAATAAGACAAAAGTTTTATTTTTAAGAATAAATAACTACTGCTTGAAAAGAAAATATATAAAAAAAACACTAAATAAATTGAAGGGTATTTTCGTAAACAAACAACTTATTCTTAGAATTTATGTAATGCATATTATATTGAAAGCAACAAACCAAACGGTCAATAAGAAATAATCACAGCATAACTTATCTCATCCTAACTTATCCCAACATAACTTATCCATCATAACTAATCTCATCATAACTTGTATTCAAACCAAACGACCTCTTAAAAATTAGTTATTTGAAGTTAATATACGATATTCACTAAATGAATATTTATAAAATATTTAATATTTTTTTATATATGTGTATATATATTTAAGGTACGTGTAAATAGTATTATGTTTATACAAATTCATAAGAAAATCAACAATATATTTCTTATCCTTCTACTTTTAGGGCTCGTTTGGTGTGAGGGATAAACATAAATAGTCCTGGAGATAAAAAAAATAATCCTGAGATAAAAGCCACAAATAAGCGTTTTTTTGCTACTGAAAAAGTGAACGGTCAACACAGATTCAAGACTTAGTCAAGCATAAGCAAAGCTACATTTTCAATAATGAAAAAAAAATAGTCAAGAAATCTACAAAATACCCTTGAACACAAAATACCAAAATAAAAATAAAAAATGGACCATGAAATAGACAAGTGTTGCTTCTTACTCCATATATGTCCCTAATTACTTAGACACTTTTTCTTTTTTAGTTGTCTCTAATTACTTGGACACTTTTGACAAATCAAGAAAGGATATTTTTTTAATCTATTATACCCTCAATTAATTACTTTGAAAAAGGTAAAACTTTTTTGAAAATCTTAAGTTTTTAATTCATCCACTTTATAATTAATAAAAGTAAAATGATAAATTCATTGTATCAATCATTATTTTTTTAATAGGTGTGTCGATTCAAAATTGAACAAGTAATTAAGGGGAAAGAGAGTAGAGAAGAAATATATAATGGTTTGTCCTTGGTGCAAATTAAAGGAAGTAAATGCACATGTAATAGTAGGTCCAATATATGTGACCATTAGACACAAAATTCTTGGCGGCCCAACATAATTAGGCACAAAATTCAGTAGACATTCGGTTTGCAATGTAGACAATAATCTATGCACAAAACAATTGTGTTTGGGATTATCATTGAATTTTTATTCCAAGGTATTTCTTTTTCTTTTAAGTCATTTGTTTCGAAAATAACTTTAGATATACGCAAATTGAAAGTTATAAAAGTCTACATTAAACACGTAACTGAAACTTATGAAAAATTGTGTTCGACTTCAAACATTTTTATATGATGACCTTATAAAGGTCGAACATTAAATGTTTTTATCTGAAGTTCGATATGATGATTTGTCAAGGCCAAACTTCAAACACTTTATTTTACTGATACTTGATCTAGTTAGCTAGTGCTAACTTCCAAAAAATTCTTATTAAAATTATAATCTTTGATAAAGTCAAACTTCAGACATTTTTTCTTAAAATTGTCATTTCGTAACGGTTGTGCATTTTCTCCTCTCTTGAAGAACCAAGTATGTATGTTTAATTAATACTAATGTTAATCCTTGGTTACAAATATTGCAAAGGCATAATACATAAATATGATCTTAACTTGACGTCAGTTGGCAACTATTATTTTTAACTTTGGGTGTGCACAAGTAGACACTTTAACTTGTATAAAATTGAACAAATAGACAAATTCGTCCTATATGACACCCTACATGACAATTTTGTATCCTACGTGGCGTCCGACATATATTATGTCACGTAGGACACGTCTGTCTACTTGTTCAATTTTATATAAGTTTAAGTGTCTACTTGTGCAAACTCAAAGTTAGATGGCATAATTATCCGCTAAAGTTAAGTTAAAGATCGTATTTATGTATTATGTCTATTGTACATGAAGCGTGCATGTAGAATTCAAAGGAGGATAAATATGCCTGCACTTCGGCTCGTCAATGTAATGTACAGATAAGATTAAAAGAGAAGTGTCTATGAAAATGGGCTAAATTTCACTTATGTATGAATTTAGGGTGTTCAAAATTGAACCGTAATTGATAAGTCAATTTTTCTTATGGATATTGAGTTATCAAATAAACGGTTGGAGTCTTGGAGAATAAATTGTTTTTTTATAATTAACTATTTATTGGTGGGAGAGCGGATTATTCAATTTCCTTCTCGGGTAATCGTTAACTCCTTAAGTGTTACAATACTTATATTTTATTCTAGGTATATTAGCCTCATTTAATGTTTTACATGATATATAAGAGTAGTTATATAATTTTAATTTGTTAGTTCTAGCTCCTAAAGGCTAAGGTCGTAAAGCCATGAAAATCTATTTACTTTTCTACAATTGTTTATTTTTCTTTAAAGAATAGAGCGCAAGTCAACAAACTTAGAAAAACACAACATTGAACACAAGTACATGAAAAGTATGCAGCAACAATGAAAATAGGACAAGCAATTGAAAATTTGGATCTATCTATCCATTTGATCTTGTTCTAAAAAGGTCATCCTTTTTGTAAGGTGCATTCATTGGAAAAAAAGGTACCGTAGAAATTAGAGGTTAGCCAATACATCTCTCAATAATCGTTCGATAATTGCTAATTCGTTACCGAACCAATTAATATCTTATATGCTGAATAACGGATTAGTAAATTTAAAAATCGATATCTGATGAGCCAAACAGTTAAACGAAATTAACCGATCCATTCGATAAGCAGCACTACGTGTGGTATGTTCAGTCAAAATAAAAAAATACAAAAAAAATTGTTTTCTTAAAAATTATAAAAAAAAATCGAGTTTTAATACTCCAAAACTCAACTCTCTTTAAATAGATTTAAATTTGAAATATAAGTTTCATATATTTTATTTTAAAGAATAAATCTCAATCATCAACTATGAATGAATGTGACAAATTCATTTCGCAATAGTCACGACATGCCATTATTTATCAAGGTCCATTTAATTTAATGTACTTTTATATTTGAAATTCAAAAACCACTTTCTAAGCATTATATTTTAATTACTACAACAGAAATGAAAAAATTACTGAAGTATAATATCAATACAACAATTAATAAGAAAAAAGAAAGAAAGAAGAAACGGATAACATACGATTTTATCTAAAACTAGTGAATTGAGCCGCGCTTCGCGCGATAATAAATTTTTGAACAATTTATTCATAACATGTTAATGATAAAAATTGATCTCTTAATGTATACATGAGTAACAATTGGAAACATAATTTTTCTTTGTACATTTAAAAAAAAGTATTCAACCTTATTTCCTTTTATGGAAAATTTAATCTTTACTATGTTTATATACTATATTTTAAATTTATATCTAAAAACGTGGTTACTATATAAACACATGAACTTGTCTAACACTCTCATTTACAAGATACCATGTTTTCTATCTTTGTATAAAAAAATATATTTACTTTGTTCTTTTTTTCTCTTTCTTTACCTGACTTCTTTCCTACTCACCACTTTTTTTTAATCTTTACATTTTTATTCACCTTCATTTATAAAATTAAAAAGAAATAGAAAAAGAATAATATTATAAATCAAATCTATCTTTTCTTTTTTGTTCTCTTCAAATTTGTCATCTCTAGTCTCCTATTAATTTTATCTAACTTTCAATTCTTATTTTTTTCTTATGATTATATTCATTATTGTGCCTTGTAAATTATACTATAGGAAAGATATTGAAATAAATCTCCCTAAACAAAGCATACTATGTAATAATATGAAGAATCATAAATATTTGTATAATTGTACCACACAATATTTATTCAATTTAATTAGAAAATATGAAAATTATTCAATCAGTTAGGACTTAGGATTTGGGAGCAATAATCTTAACCGGAGAAAAAAAAAACTAAGAATGTGGAAAGAACCAACATAATAATATAAACTATTCTAATATTTTTTCTTTTTTGTCACTAATGTGTAAGTTAGCAAATTCTTCTTCATGCTTGCAGTTGTTTCTATGTTTTTCAATTTTTATTTTATCTCTTATTATTGGTCTTTTTAATTGCTCGTAGAAATAAATTCAACCAAAACAAAAAAATATGAATCTCACAAGATAATTTTGATTAAACAATAAAATAGTGAATATGCCAAGTGAAGATCTACATTCTTTCTTTGTCTTCATTGTCTTCCTACTTATTTAAAATAAAATAATTGAAACAAATTAAATTATGACCTGGTATCTATTATTGATGAGATATGACATTTATCTTATGAAATTAGTTAAAATACACACGCAAGCTAATCTAAACATCACACAATTATAAAAAAGTTAAAAATATGAATCTCACAGGTCAAACTCTGCCATTTGCTTCTCTGCCTTTTTGCACATAATATGTAATCCCATTTCGGTTTAGCATAAAATAATTGAAAAGAAATAAAGCAATTTATAACAACTCCATATACTTTATCATACATAATATGCAAAGAGAGCCAGAAAAAACAAAAAAATATATGAAAATTAGACTTTTAGACATAAGCTTACAACTGCAAAACTGAAGTACTACATGTGATATTTATGAATGAAGAATTTAAGAAAACCCAAGGAATATGGGAGAAGATTAAATGCATGAATATTAATATGTATTAACTGTTAAACTTAAATGAGATTAAATAATTGTTGATCATCTACGAACACGAAAGAAATGAAAAACAGATGAGAAGATGAAAAAGTCGCATAAATATGTTATTCAATTCCATTAAAAATAAAAAATTGTTACAGAGAGAATAATGGAACAAAAGAAGTCAAAAGAAAGTAAAGAAAAAAAAAGAGATCCTCATTCCTCAGCTAAAGAATATACGTGTATTGTTATTTTATTGTACAGTAAGTAGTCACTAAATTACCAAATTAATGATAATCACTCTTGAGTTTTTCTAAACTAAAAAAAAGAGGAATAATTAAAAGAAAGTAATTAAGAAATAACTTTAGATTTTCTAATAATAAATTATATAAATAGAAAAATTAAGAAAAATATCAAATATATATAACTATTCATTATATATACACACAAATACAGAATTTAAATATTATGCTTGATCCTTATATGCATAAATATAATTAAATATATTTAGAAAATGTAGGAAAATAAACATAATCAACATAGATGATTGTCGTATGATTTCTTGATACTGAGTCACAACGTCATATTAGACCATACTTTTCTCCATATTACGTTATCGGCAAATTCCTACATCAGATCCAATTCGATTATTAATAGAATTTCCATCATAAAATACATGAAATAATTTTTTGTTCAAGAGTTAAATTTTATTGAAATTGTTCATATCCAATTTATTCTTCGGAATCATATCACAACCTAAAAATGATGAATTGACATGGTATTCTATAAATACTAAATTATTTTGAATATATTAATCATTTTTTAAGTTTTTGATTGCCTGAAAAGGACAACAGAATACATGATACATGCAATTTCATTCTGATGCAAATAAAAAATATATTATCTTCTCCTTATAACTCCATTCATTCTATTCTTTTTTGCCATCTTTTCTCCCTTTCCCCTTTGTTCTCTACTTAATGTCTCCTCTATATAACTATTCTTGTTTCGGTAAATCGTCTCTCCTTTTTTCTAAGCATATTTGTATCCAATTCCATATTTTCAATCTAACATTTTTGCTATTTGATTTTTGTCGAAATTATTTATTTTTATATTTTTCAAGACCTCATCAGTTGCAATTATAAACTATCATAAAATTGAGATTCAGAATATTTATAAGCTATCCTAAAAAGATTATTACATCTCAATTAATAATGAATAACGTAAACTATAATTTAAAAAATAAAAAGGAACCTTTGAATTGTTCATAGGTTTTGGCTACTATGTGATAATATTTTTTGATAAAAAATTGAAGCATAAGAAAAGTGGGAAAAGAATGTAATAGAAGAATAAATTTGACATACCAAAGAAAATATATTGCTCTGTGTTAAAATCACCTCGGATCAAAGCTCAAACTTGACAAATTGAGAAGAAGCAACAGTCCCATTGCATGGCTTAGTAGTAGAAAATGAAGATGAGTATGTTTCTCCTCTTATATATATTTGCTGGACAATAAAATTGATGCCACTTTTAAACTTCCTAATGAATCAGTTATTCTCCATAAAGGAGATTGAACGTGCGTAATAAATTTTTATCATAAGAACATCTTAGGTTACTGCTCTACAACGTGGGTTGACTCAATATAATTACATGAGATTTATTGTCCAAATATTTAAGGCTTTTGTTAATCAATTTTTATATAGAGAAAGAAAGAAAAAAAAATGTGAATGGAGGCCATAGAGAGGTGCCACATCACCTCATCTATGTTTCTCCTTTATATATATATTTAGATTACTTTTTATTTTTATTTATTAAGTATATAGAGAAGCTAATCGTGACGTATCCAAATTTTTTTTTTTATATAAAGCAGAATGATAGACTCGCTGATGTGGCATGCCTCTAAGGGCTGGAATCATATTTATCTTTTTTTTGTGGTTTTTTTGAGTTTTTTCTTATTTTAAAAGACATAAAATATTATTTCAAGTTTTTACAGAATATTAAAGTTTAGTATTTAATTACTCCTCATTAATGGATAAACATAAAAACTTCAGTTATCAATTCTTACACATTTTTCTTAATTATAAAATTTAAGAGGATTTAATCCTTATCACTTAATTATAGAATTTGAAAGGTACTAATATTTAAAGTAGAGTAGCTAATCACAAAATATTTCAAACAATATGGTAGAAGGTATTCATCAATTTATATTGATGTGTTTATTCTTGTCGGAATAGTGGGAAAAAATCATGATTTGATTAGCTCTTTTCTCAATATTTCATTTTTTCTGTACAGTTGTGTTTCAGACATTGCTTCTGTTTTAAATATTTTCTTTCTTTTCTTTACTTTTTTAATTTTGCACGAACATCAAACAATATTCATTGAACATGCACATACCGATGAGAAAAAAATTCAGCAACGCACCGAAACAGTAACAACAATCATGAAGAAGAGCAAGTTAACAAGCAACGAAAAAAGAACAACAAAAATGACACAACACACTGAAAGTTAATTTAGAGATGAGGAGAAGAGATCTTAGAATGAACAAAAAAGTCGCGACTCCTTTACTGTCTCTTCTTCTGATGATGAAAGATTATTTTTTCATGAAAAGAGACGGTATCTCATAATCCGTTTGAAGATATTGATGTAAGAAGATAATAAGAATTTTTGAAAGAATGTTGCACTATAATTTCTTCTATAAAAAAATATATATTGAGGAAAAAAATTTATTTTGATTGTTGTTACTTATAGAAAGAACAATAAGTGGTCCAAGAGCAAGAAAAATTATTTAGAGAGAGAATCAATTTATTTATGGAATTCATATTAAATTACGAGGAGAATAAGGAGAAATATATTTTCTAATTCCGTTATTTTTTTTCCTTAAAAAATGTTTTTCTATTTTATTTTTCCCTATCTATTTTTAATGAAAGTTTGCTTTTATTTTCTTTTATATATTTTTAATTGAAGTTTATTTATATTTTTGTAGTTTTTTTTCGTTGTTAAATTATATTATTTTTTTTCTGATTTTAAAAGATTGAAAATGTGACCAGATCTAATTTCATTCATCATACTAATTTAATTTTTTTACTTTCTTACCATAGTTTGATCTCACCCATTTATGTCTTTTCTTTAAACCACTTCTTTAACCTTCTTTTTTTTTTACTTTTTTATTTATTTATTATCAGAAATTAGTTATCATAACTTGGTAAGAATTGCTTATATTTTATTTTTTTTACGAAATTTGATTTATTTTATTTGAATTTAGATTATTTCTTCTGCTAAAGATTCATTATTTAAAATTAGAAAATGATGACAACTTTCTTATTTCAGATATTTATTTATTTATTTTTATTAATATTTTTTTTAACATTTTCTCCTATATTTTCTTAAATTAATTGCTAAAAATTGTGTCTGGAAGTTTATTTATTTATTTTTCTAATTTTTTAGTATTTTTTTAGCTCGCTTCGCTTACCGCCTTCGTCTTTCGCCAGGGCTTATACTTCATCAATGTCCCATGAAGGGGTCAGTCAAGCGGTTCGGGTTTTCGGTCGGTTCCCGTTCGCCTCCTCCCCTCATAGTCCATTAGTAGGTAGGGTGGTCAACTTAGAGGGCGCCCGCCGCCTCTTCAGATGTGTCCTCGACAACCTGGCGGTTCTTCGGTTTCCGCTTTTGGGGGCGGGAGTGCTTTGTCGCTGGAGGTTCTTTTTTCTCAACCAATTCGGTTGTGTCAGCCTTGGTCTAACATTTTGTTATGAGCTGGCTGGATGGTAACAAAAAGAAGAACGTCAGCATTGCGGGTCTTCTAACTGAAGATAAATGACTGGTAATTGAATCAATAACTGTAGTTACTAGACTAGCACTTAAATTAGCTGTGACAGTATTTGTTGATGCGTCTTATATGCTTGATCTTAATACCATTGAACAGAGGATCTTAATGCTTGCTTGGAGAGCGCAAATCCTTACGTCATCAATCTTAGTGGCTTTTTGCTCGTTTGGTCTCACTATTTCATTCCTGGTTCTCTCTTTCAAGCTTCTTTCCATCCTGGGGATTTCTCATGTAGGTCGGATCCTAGCGTAAGGTTCGATAGTCTCGAGAAGGTATTAGCCACTGGTGACCATACTTTCGTAAAAGCACCATTGGGCGGTGGTTCCTCTCCTTCCTCTTGAACCTCGAACAAAAAATCGATCTCGCCATCAGCTCGACTAAGAGTTCCGAATCGAAAAAGTAAACTGAACTTTACTTAAGACGAAGGAAGCGAGTGCCGAAAAAGTGAAAGGAGACAAGACTCACCTCCCCTACTTTGTCAATCACAGCCGTCTCGTCTATTCTATTCTCGAAAGCGTGTAGACAGAAGGCCCTTTTTTCGGACTGCCTTATTTTCAGGCATACATGGCCGTCCGGGGTTTTCCATTCTCAGAAAGCATCAACTTTCCCACGTGTGCACAAGCTTGCGAATAGTTTCTGCGATCACTCTACGTAATTTATTAAACTGGTTTATGCTTGTAGCTACCCCCGGGGGGAATACATGTAATAGCCCCGTGGGGAATCCCCGGGCATACTCATATAAAAAAATTCCTAACAAAATCAATTGAGGTGATAGACCCGCGAAGCAAAAGCTTTTTTCTTAGCATTGAACCTTACTTCAAAGACCGGAAAGCTTACAACACAGGTAATAGAGCGAAGCCTTAGGCTGATAAACTGATTGAAGGCAGACCAAGAGGATTACCCACGAGGATTTATTAGGATGGCTCAAAGACTTATTCGGTCTTTTCCTCAAAGGCGAATACGATTGAATTAGCTTTGGACTAGAGAGGCCAGACAAGCATTGCGGTTAGACAGAGCATTCATTCCATCTCTCAATGCTTTGGCGACCCCTAAACTCGAATTTGCTGCAGACTTCTTGATCACAGCCAGGGTCAGCTCTAGGCTAGCAAGTAGCATCCAATAGATTTATCTACTAGGCCTTTCGTCGTGGAAGCAAATGGAAAAGCAAAAGCGGAAACAGCTAGATCAACTGCCAAATCAGGCGAACTCGAAGCCTTCGCTCCTATGTCAATGGTTGGGATAGCTGGTTTACCTTCTTAGTTAGGACATTCAAGCTTCCAGTCTAATGACCGGACACGACCGTGGATTTTTGGGTACTTGGGCGGTTTTGGGGTCGGGTGGTGAGGTGACTCCCGCTTTCGCAAATACCCAAGCATTTAGCTGGAAGCATGGGTCAAGTGCCGAACAACAATCCTGCTGGTAAGGGAAGAAGGGGCCTAAGCACGACAGATGTCGTACACTTGAGTAGCAAAGGAAAGCGAGACCTTACCTTTTTTTCCAGGTCTGTTCGGACATATGGTTCCCGCGAGCAAGAAGTCATCCCCGAGGAAAGAATGAGTCTTCGACGAGCCGGTATTTTTAAAATAGTGAAAAATTTACCTTAAAATCTTACTGAATATCAAATATGACCATATTTAAATCTTTTCATCATTGACGCTATTAATTTTTTAAATTTTCTTTCCTTAATCTCATCATTAATGTAATTTATATCATTTCCTTAAATCAATTATTTCCTTTCTTTGTTCTTTGTACTTTTTATTTATTTATTTTTAAAATTGTCTTTTTATAACAGTATAATAATTGCATTCTTTATACATAAATATAATTTGATTTGTCATTTATTTCTAATTTCCGTTTTAATTCTTCTTAAAAACGTATTTTTTCCTTATCTATCTTTAATTAAAGTTTGTTTTGTTTTCTTTTATATAACTTTAATTGAAGTTTATTTTATTTTATTTTATATATAACTCTTCTTAAAAACGTATTTTTGCCTTATCTATCTTTAATTAAAGTTTGTTTTGTTTTCTTTTATATAACTTTAATTGAACTTTATTTTATTTTCTTATATATATATTAAGAACTAATTTTATATTTTTTTTATTTCAAAAAACAAAAAATTTACTTTCAAATTTTATAGAATATCAAATTGACTACATTTAATTTCATTCATCATCAATCATACTACTTTTTAATTTCATGATCTTAATTTGATTGTTACTCTCATTTATGTCATTTTCTTAAAGCACTACTTTAACTTCTTTTCTTCTTTTTTTCTACTTTTTTTTTATTTTTATTATAAGAAATTAGTTATTATAACTTGGTAAGAATCATATATATTTGTTTACAAAATTTGATTATTTTAAAAAAAAAAATAGATTACTTCTTCTGCTAAAGATTTTATACACATATACGAAATATAAGAAAATTAAAATTAGAAAAAGATGACAACCTTCATATTTTAGATACTTATTTTTATTAAAAAATTTTGACATTTTATCTTATATTTTCTTAAAAAAATTGTTAAAAATTATGTGGAAGTTTATTTATTATTTTTTCTATTTATTTTTTGTACTTATAAAATTTAAACGATCGGAAATTTTAGCTTAAACCTTATAGAATATCAGATACGACCATATTTAAATCATTTCATCATTGATGCTATTGATTTTTAAAATTTCTTTCCCTAAACTCACCAATCACCATTAATGTTATGTGTATCTTTTCCTTAAATCACTTCTTTTCCTCCTTCTTTTTTTGGTTCTTTTTACTTTTTATCTCTTTATTTATTTCAAAAATTAATTGTCATCACTTTATAAAAATTGCATTCTTTTATATATATATATATATATAAATAGAATTTAATTTGTCTTTTTTTTTATTCTTAGATTATTTCTTCAACTAAAGATCGATATCTATATGTAATAGTAAAGCTAAAAATATAAGAAATGATGTGACATCCTTCTTAATCCATATATTCATTTATTTGTATCAATTTTTTTTTTTACATTTTCTCTTATATTTTTCTTAAACTTATTGCTTAAAAATGAAGTTAGTTTATCAAAAAAATTACAATAATTATTTGCATTGCTCAATTAAAAAGAGAAAAAAAATTTGTAAGAGAAACAAAGTATGCATGAAATATTTCCGTTTTTAATAATTTGTTTTATTTTCATTAGAATAGAGTCTAAAAATATTTATTTTAAAATCGCTCCTTTTAAATCTTCACATTTTCATTGCTCATTATTTTATGCGAATAAATACACATCTTCTTCTTTCTTATACTGATGGTTATGATGCACTGTAGTCTGTACATAACCTGAAAATCAATATATTAAAAATATTAATTTCATTCTTATTCTTGATTATCACTAGACTATTATAACTTATGAATTTAAAGATTTCGGCAGAAGAAAAAAAATGTAAAAATTATACAAACCACATAGTGTAAAACACAAATTACCTTCTATCCTTACTCTTTTATAAATTACAAAAATCTCATCTTTTTAGTACCTTTCGGATATATCATTATGCCATTTGATACATTATATTTGATGCATGGATTATCAGTTTGTTGCGTAAAGTAAGGGATTAGAAACTGAAAATTTAATTAAATCCCCCCAAATACGCTAACGTTAGTAAGTCCACCAAATTACACCTTAATTTATTTCTTTTTAACATTCAGTTTCAGTAGGTATCAAACACCAAAAGAACCCCAAATTATGCCTTAATTTATTTCATTTTAACATTCAGTTTCAGTAGGTATCAAACACTAAAAGAATTAGAAAATTCAAATTTTGAATTGTTTCTCCACGTTCGTCCAAAAAAAATTCACAAAACGTGGTTCATAATTTTGTTTCAAGGTGATTTTGTGAAGATTCGTTAGGAATATTTCGATCTTGTTAAGACATTCAGGAATATGGGGGAGTGAAGTTAGATACGAGTGATACAAAAGTGATGGGATAATAGTTGGGAAAAATATTTCATATGTGAATTTTATTTCAGTCATTGCAAGTGAATTGAATATTGATGAATTGTTGTGGACGTTGTGGACAAGAAGGTCACAATAGAAGAACATGTACTTTCTTCTCAAAAGATTCTTGATGATTATTTTTTCGGAGTACTTTGATATTTCATGTTTAATAATTCTCAAAGTGTAGCATTTGTTTCCACTGTTACACACATACATTATAGGATACTTTTGTCTTACTAGATTCTGATGCAATAAATTGAATTGACATGTTTATCAAGGGGTTCTATATTTTTTATTTGTTAAACTCTGTCAAAGTTAATTTTGTATATATATATATATATATGATACTTAAATTTGTGAAACTTTTGCATCGGATATTCAATTAGAATCAATTGCTGAGATTTGTACCCAAAGGTATAAGAGACAACATGTAAAATTTACTAAATATAGTGAAATTATATGGGATTGTATCAAGTTTAGCAATATAGTATCATGTGTTGTGATACTTAATAAATTTTCTTATCATGATACATAATTATTGTGTGTAATGTATATAAATTTCTTTTTGATAAATCATACTACTTAATAATATAGTATCAAGTGTTGTGATTTGTACCAAATATTGTAAAAGTCGGCATGTAAAATTAACTAGCGTGTATCAAGTGTAAAATATAGCATCAAGATTTGTGATACAAACAAGTTTGTTATTTTGTAGGAAATCTTGTATCATATACAAAATAATTGTTTTAAAAATTTCTAATGATGTGTATCAAAATTATCAGATACATTAATGTCATAGTTTTCAGACACAAAATTTCATTAATGTAATTATTATACTTATCAGATACAATAATGTAATTATCATACTTATCGAATACAAAATTTTCTGAAGTACTGATACAAATTTTTTTGAAGTACTAACTGTACTGAACAGAAAATTAAAAGCGAAAATAAGCAATTTTAAACCTCAGAACTCTTTCAAATTTAAAACTATTATGTTAAAAGGGTAATAAATACTCCAAAACACTGATTAATGTATCTTAAAAAACAAATAAGCGTCAACAACTGTCTGTGAACAGGAACATAGAAAACTAGCTAGCCACATTAACAAGTTCATTTTCTGCTGCTGGAGTTAAGACACTCCTCAGCCTTGGAGGGTCATCATTGTCGCTAACATATTCCACTTTAACCTTGTCGAGACAATACTTTCATAATAGTGTTGCATATATTTTGCGAAGATAGTCACTTTGAAAACTATCATATTGGGTGTTGATTTCGTCACTTAAGAATTCAGCAAATGCAGCTACGATAAATGATACATGATAAATGATACATTTAGATACATGATAAATGATACATTTGGTAGAAGTTTGGTATCAAGTATCTAAACTAATTAAGGTTATGTATCAAAACTAATATTTGAACATGATAATACACTGTGTATGATAAAATTGTAATGTATTGTAGTGTTGAAACAAAGGCATTATACAGTAATTCAGAAACAAAATTAACTTAATACAATAAAAATCTAGTTAATGTATCACAAACTATAGTCGTAAGATGATTTAGTAATTTGAACACGATACATTGTACAAGATGAAATTGTAATGTATCATGTTGAAACGAAAGCATTATATATTAATTTAAGAAACAAAAATAACTGTATACATTAAAAATTTGAACCCATATATATCAAAAAAAGATGAACAAAAAGAAATCGAAAAAAAATCAACAATCTGATCTGTTTTGACTTCTCCTTCTCAACATTCACTTTAGAAGTTGTTCTTCCGCCATTGAAGTTTGTTGAGACATTACAAGTGGGATTTGGTGATTTCACTAACTACACCTTGCACTTGCTGGTATCTGCTCCGATTAATAATTTGGGCGTGATCCAAAACACTCAATATTCTTGTATGCTATGGCTGATTGAACAATTGCACTCTTCCCGTTGTAACAAACTAATCTCGCAGAAGCTCCTGCAAGAATACTATTATTAATTAGCGTAATTATTGAATCATATTAAGTTCAATTCCAAGAGAAAAAATGATTAGAAGATGATATAAGAATTTCAAAGTTCAGCATGCTTGAAAAAGTATTACTAGAATACAAAACTAACTAAATTCTGTTGAATTAGAATATTAAAAAAGTATTGAATCATTAATGTATCATAAAATCATTGAACTAATAAAGTCAAATTTAACGATCACAAAAATTGATAAAAAGATAGAAAATCTAACCTTAGGTAAAGAACGCCGAGAAATTGCTGATGCGACTTTTCGACACCTCTTTTTTGGGGTTTTATCGACTGCGCTTTTGAAGAAGATTGACTATCCTTCTTCACCTTCTTAATGTTTACTTTCGCCATTACGAAAGGATTATGCAATTTCTTAGATCTATTTTCTGCCCAATCAATTTTTTCGTAATCATAAAAACGATTGGTGTTAGATGACATTGTCTGGGCAATTCCATTACTGAATAAAGGTGCATCATCCATAATGTATCACAATTTCGATGAAGAAAAACAAAAAAAAAGAAAAGAATTGTGAGTGAAAGAATTTGAAACAATACCTGATGAATGATCGATCGGAGAGAGAAAAATCTTAAAATTCAAAATTGTAATGAGAAAATAAACTGATAAGATTGTGGGAGTAAAAAAAGGAGTAATTTAAGGAGTGAAAAGGGGAGAGATAAACGTTGGTTAGGAAAAAATAAGTTATGTATCTGAAAGTTGGATTTAATGGAGTACAAAAAAGAATTTTAGAAATATTTAGAAAAGGTAGGGAATAATAGAAAATATGTTAAATAATGTTGTGTAAATAGGTAATTTATCCAAAAAAAAATCACATGAAATTGAAGTATGGCAAGTTATAATTTATGAATAGGTAATTTATAAAAAGTTTGTTTTAAATTATTATTATATCGCGCGAAGCGCGGATAAATTTCCTAGTTTATATAATATGTATAAACTTTGTTTGTCTTAATTTTTTTTTTAGTCTTTTGAATATTAAAAAAAAGAATTTATTTTTTCAAGAAATATAATATATTTATTTAGAAAAAATGTATTTTAGATCCATTAAGTAGTAATAGAAATATTTTTGGACCAATTATTCCTCCCTCCATTTCTATTTATATGTCATTATTTTAGATTTCACTATCATTGGAAAAAAACTAGGTAAGTTTACCCTTGTACCCTTATCTAGTGATCTCTTGAAGTCAAATTTTCAATAAATGAACATAAATTAATTTATTTCAATTAATTAGATTGACAAATGAATATGAATTAATCATTTAGTTTTCCTTGGTCAAATTCAAACTTTCAAGATAAGACTAATAACTCTCAAGGATAAAAATAAGAAGAAGAATGTCATTTATGCGTTGATTTTGTGAAATGACAATTATTAAGAAACATTCTCTCCGTCCAACAATAGTTGTCCACTATACTATTTTGGGATGTCAAACAATATTTGTCCACTTTATAAAATCAATAGATAATTTTATATTTAATTCCTAATTTATCATTATCATTAATTATAGTTATTTCTCTATTATATTTTTCAAGATATTGTATTTATTATATTCAAAGAGCGATATAATGAAATTACCCTTCTATTTATAATTTTTTAAGAAGTATGGAAAGTGAATAGTAAATAAATATTATTAAACGGAAGGAGTATATTTTTAGATTAATTGAGAACATTTTTATTCAACTTGCTATACTTGAAGGTATTTTTGACTATTTCCCTAAATTATATGACTATTTTTTCTTTTTTAATTAAAGGGATATGACACTATATTTGGTACTGAAATTTGATTTTTAGTGGAGTATTAATTGCATGAACCAAACGACTGGTAACCAAACACCTCCTCCTAGCTTCACGAATCGATGCCTATTGTTCACTTTACACTTGCACCTCTAACCGCACACACGTTGCTCCGACTCCCTCTTCTTCTTCTCCGTTCACATTCCGGCAGTCTCAGTTCCATCGGAAAGCTGCTACAACTGTTAGATACACACTTCGCACTGTTTCTGTACGGTAGGATTGTCAAGGAAAATTCTCAAATATTGCTAATGCGCATTTGATTTCCCGTCATGATGATGGAGAGAGATCCCTCCAACGAAGAAGAGGATCAAGAGAACCTGATCGCGCAGAGAGAACGCGGAAACAACCTTTCCGAATCTCCTGTGCGTACGGCATTTCAAATTGACGACGAAATTGCGGATACTCGCCCCTTCAATTCCAGCTGCAGTAAGTGCTGCTATTTCTTAACAATTATTGTTGTTACAGTCTTCATATTCATCCGTTTCTACACCACCGACGTTGATAACGTCTCTAAAACCGGCGTTATGAATAATGACTCCGTCAATCTTATGCGAGAGTCCGAATTGCGGGCTCTGTATCTGCTTAGACAGCAACAATTAGGGCTCTTCAAGCTGTGGAACAACACACTGATTGATAATTCCTTGAATGCTACTGCCTCTAATAATAGTAATTTTGTTTCAACGTCCTTATTTTCTTCTGTGCTTTCTGAAGAATTGAAATTGGAGTTGATCAGTCAGATTTCACTGAATAAGCAAATTCAGCAAGCACTCTTGTCGTCTCATCAATTAGGTAACTTATTAAATGCATCCGATAATGCTACCGATCCTAGTTTGGACGATTATGGTGGTTTGCATAGGTGTAGGAAGATGGATTATAAATTATCTGACAGGAGAACAATTGAGTGGGAACCGAGGTCGGATAAGTATCTGTTTGCAATATGTGCATCAGGACAGATGTCAAACCATTTAATTTGTTTGGAAAAGCATATGTTTTTTGCTGCTCTGCTTAACCGCATTTTGATCATTCCTAGCTCACGAGTAGATTATGAATTTCGTCGAGTGTTAGATATTGATCATATCAACAAATGCTTGGGGAGGAAAGTGGTTGTAACTTTTGAGGAATTTGCAAAAAGTCAAAAGGGTCATATGCACATAGATAAGTTCATTTGCTATTTCTCTCAACCCCAGCCTTGTTTTCTGGATGACGAGCATGTTAAGAAGTTGAAGTCATTAGGGGTTTCCATGAATAAGCTCAAAGCTGCTTGGGATGAGGATATTAAGAACCCGAAGCCAAGGACTGTTCAAGACATTATGTCAAAGTTTTCTTTGGAGGATGATGTTATTGCAATTGGTGATGTATTTTTTGCCAATGTGGAAAAGAAATGGGTAATGCAACCTGGTGGCCCCATTTCGCACAAATGCAAGACACTCGTTGAACCAAGTCGTCTTATATTGCTCACTGCCCAGCGTTTCATCCAAACTTTCTTGGGAAAGAACTTTATTGCTCTTCATTTCCGCAGACATGGTTTCTTAAAGTTCTGGTATGTTTGGTTCTCATCTGTGTGATTTATTGTGACATAGTTCCTTGCCTCTGACTTTACTTATCTATTTGACAGCAATGCCAAAAAACCTAGTTGCTTCTACCCTGTTCCTCAAGCTGCAGATTGTATTAATCGTGTGGTTGAAAGGGCCACTGCCCCAGTAATTTATCTTTCCACAGATGCTGCAGAAAGTGAAACTGGTATACTTCAATCACTTGTTGTTGTCAATGGCAAAACTGTGCCACTTGTTAGAAGGCCTGCTCAGAATTCAGCAGAGAAATGGGATGCTTTATTGTACAGACATGGCCTCGAAGGAGATCGTCAGGTGAGTTAGAGTCTAGCCCCTGGAAATGCATCTGGTTGATATTCATGCAAAATACTGATACCAGTTTATATATCAATTGCTGGAGAAAACCAGTTGATCACTTTTATACTGGAACTTCTTTGCACTATCAATCTGACCCAGTCTTTTCTCTTAATCTTTATTTATCAAGTAGCAAATTGACTCATTGGAATCGACCTTGGTCTTGATTGAAGTTAAATAGACATCCTATTAAACATAGGGAAGGCTACAGTGAGTCTGGTTTAATTTTCTTGAGTTGTTTCAGCCTAAAATAATGATTGATCAACTCCACATTGTAATTGCATTGGCTTCAACTTTAGACAGATCAAGTTAGTTTCAGTGGTAGTTTGGGTTTGGCTAAAACCTAGAAGGTGAAAGTAAGTTTCAAGTAAGTCATACACTAATCAATCCAAAAATGAGAGTAGACCCAATCTGATTCTTTTGATTCCATTTATTTGCTAGCCATCCTACCCTTCTCATTGTAATGGTTGCTTCCGTAGTTCACTGTCCATTCATGGTTACTTAACTCCCTCTTCCCTGTTCTATGAAGTGGAAGTAGTATTGTCATTTTGTGCCACCTTTAAAAGAAAGGAATTTCATTTTTGGAAAAAGATAGAACTGTGATAGACGAGAAAGGAAGCTAGGACATTTGAATTGGGACCCAAGTAGTATTATATAAATAGGTAAGTTGTTTTAACTAGGTCGTTTATGTTTGTAAAATAAAATCTTAATCGACTGAACACCCATTAAAAGGCTTAATTTTACCTCCAAATCAGAACTAAACGGAGATGATTCATTCAACTTTATTCCTTGGATCCTACGGCAGTTCCAAATATGTTTTACCCTACAGACTGTTGACGGTTGAACTTGAAAAGGGTTTTAATTGAAATGGGAGGAAAATGTTAGGGTAATATAAGAGTGAGGTCATGATTCAACTATCGAGGTGCCTTTTGGGTCAAAGTCTAAGTAGACAAAATCGTGAGGCCCAAGCCTTGAGGCGGCAAACGATCGGGCTAAAGTTGGCAATGCTTTGACAATTGAGATTAGGCAATGACAGGTTATATCAGAGCCAGCTGGCTGTTACACCTCCTTTGCTGTGAAATTTGTCGTGTTGATTGGATTTGCTGTGGAACTTGCCTTAGGCAAATCTCACATTAGAATTGGAGGGAAGAGTTAGGATAGTCATATAAGGACGAGTTTAGGATTCAGTTGTTGAGATGCCTTTTGAGTTAAAATGCAAAGGGACATACCAGTGACTCACAAAAAAGCCTTGAGGGGGCCAGAGAGGTCAGAACAAAGCAGACAATACCTTGACAAATATTGTTGTAAATATTAACAGAGGGTCATAAGTCATTAGAACATTCCCTTTTTGCTTTTCTTGTTGCATTCCCTTATTTGTTTTTTTAATCTTCGTGAAGGTGGAAGCTATGCTGGACAAGACCATTTGTGCTATGTCTGAGGTGTTTATTGGATCAATGGGCTCTACTTTCACGGAAGACATCTTACGTCTTAGGAAGGACTGGGGAACATCATCACTTTGTGATGAGTATTTATGCCGGGGTGAAGTTCCCAGTTTCATTGCAGACGATGAATGAATCTGATTAATTGTTGAGTTTTTCTTGTTATCAGGTAATACATTCTGCTACTGAAGCTGGAAGATTTAGGAGGTCTTCTTAACAAGTTACCATGCCTGAGTTAATTACCCCAGAAAGCATATTGGCCTGATTCTTTTGATATGTGATCTAGTGTATTTACATTAGTCTAGGGGAAATAACCATTCAAGTTGACCATGCTGTTTTATTAGTTGAGATAGATTGATTTCGTTTGATCTTATGCATTTGTAGTTTACCAGTGTACAAAATCCATATACTTAACATTACCTTACATGTTCAATCCTTCAAATATTTAACCAAGTGGCGAATTTTTCCTTTTTTGTGAAAAAATGGCTACAAAACCAGGTCTTCTTTTGGTGATTTGAAATACAATTTGATAAGATATAAATTTAAATTGAAGTATTTCCAAATTTAGAAAGATGATTATTTTTTCAAGATAGCCTATGCATTGGGATACCTTATGGAATTATTTTTTTATTTATATTAAAATGATATGATAAAATAATTTTGGACTAACTATGGAGTACTCATTACAAATACAAGATAAAATAATCTTATGAATATTTTGAAACTATTATCTTTATCCCACTAACTAGTAGTGTTAATGATTATTTTAAAAACAATTGAATCACAATGTATCAAATCGATTTTTAGGATTTTTAAATAAGTCAAATGTTTCAATTTAACTCTATAACTAAATCTAATTAGACTAGATTTTTTTTTTCTTCAAAAATAATTGAAATTTTTTCGAACGAAATCGTATATCAAATTATATATATAATATGTTAAACATTAAATAGTAAGTATTAGAAATTTTGGACGATGACACTTGACATTTTGTTAAAAAGGAGTATAATATGATATCCAAAATGTATTGTTGAGGCTACAACAAAAAAGTACTCAACACTAGTTTATTTTTCGTGATTATTTAAATTTTAAATTCCAATATAGCAATAAAATGCATGCTCAATCCATCGGCGATGTTTCTAGCTTATAAGCTACTATAATTTAAAGCAAGATTTTCGTAATATTTATTTTGTATATTTAATTATAGATTCTGTTATTTGTACGGTAGGATATTATAAAGGGAAAAATATTTTCATTCAATGTTATATTCCAATTTTTGAATATTTACTTCTATAGAATTTTATCAGATAAATAACATTTAAAAACTCAAAAATTGACCAAATCGTACCAAATTTTTTTAGAAAACGATACCATTGACACGATTTCCAATAAAATATTTTAATTATACATATCATAAAGTAATAAAAAAAAATTAAAATTAATTCGTTAAAAATAACCTGCCGAACCTTCCGATGAACTAAAATGATCCCTTAGGTCTGGTGAATGGTCCGTCGGCCGCTGCTTCCTTCGTTTATATTTCAACGCTTCATTCACTCTTTCAGTGTGCTTTTCATTTCTCCAAAAACCGTTACAACTTGGCAGTTTTTTCAGCTCCTTATTACTACTCTCACCGCCTTCATTTCCCTCAAATCAATCTGCACTCTTCTTCCGAATCGAACAATCTTCCTTCTTCATTTCGTTGAAATTTATGCACTGAAAGTCTGAAACGAATCATGAAGGCGAGATTGGTAGTGTTCCCAATCAGGGGAAGGAATTGGTGTTTCAGTCGATCGATTGAATCATCGCAATCTGAAGCTCAATCTTCTAATACTCCTTCTACATTGAAAGACCTCTGGAAGAAGATTTCCTCCAAATCTAGTCATGATTCACCCGCCGCGAATATCGAAGTCGTCGTTGATTTCGCCTCCGATAAGGTTTTTTTTCATTTTTTTTTTTGTGTTTTGGTTGAATTTACGTTCTAATGTTGAGGTAATGGAATGAGGAATTGTTGTTATGTTTGTTATTATAATCAGATGAACAAAGCTTGGACTAGTTTGGAAAAAGCGCCTGCAGGAAGTTTAAAGAACAGACTTCACGGGTAATCTTTAGTTTTTCTTCGAATACTACAATGTAGCTAATGATACTGAAACGAATTAGCGATTTGTGATGTTAGGCTAGGGTTGACGCTTCTTTCTCGTGTTAAGCCTTCGGAGATCTTTTTGAAATCCATTTCTAAGGAGGTAACGCGTGTCGACATCACCTATCCCTCAAGGTATGGACCCCTTCTCTCTCTCTTTTTGTCTTTTAGAGGTATTTGGTAAAGTCTATGAGAATAATACTGAATATCCTGTATTAGTAATGCTGTGATCAGTTATGGTGGAATTATTTTGTTGTGCAGTGCTTGGTTTGGTGTATTAAGGGCAGTTTTGTCTTTAACCATGCCTATCCATGTATTAATAATTCTTATATTGCGAATACCATGATTTGCTATGTAGTATTAAGTTTATACCCTATAGTACTGAATAGAGTGTATAACTAATACACATAGGCTGAAAATCTTATCAAACAAAGGATTAGATAGTATTATGACTAATACATCCTACCAACCGACCTCTCTACATCATTGAGATTGATATATGTGGTGCAGGATTGTTTCTGTGCAATGCAAGTGTTCCTTTTAGTTGTACAAATCTGAATGATTATAGATCCTATTTTATGAACTGATGAGTGTATAAAAACGTGGTGTTGATACATGATTTTAAACAAATGTTTGATAGAGATCCAACTTTTTAAGAAAAAAATTATTAGACAAATAATTTTAACTCATCTAAGCTTTGACAAGAGCTGGTAAATTTAACACTCTAATTGGTCGAAGTGGATCACAGAAAATGAAAATGGTAGTTTTCATCAGTAATGAGAATCAAAGATTCTTGGATTTAGAGTAAGTCATATTGTCAGATGAATGTGATCTCGCAAGTTCTCATGACATGTCATGGCTTTATAGAATCAGAGTTGCTTAGAGAAAGCAATGGCTTCACGTGCTTTTGCTGAATAAAATTGGAAACAATTAATTTCGCTTCAATATCTCTAAGTAAGTCATATAGTCAGATGAATGTGATCTTATTTCCAAGTTCTCATGACATGTAATGGCTTTATAGAATCAGAGTTGCTTAGAGAAAGCAATGGTTTCACGTGCTTTTGCTGAATAAAATTGGAAACAATTAATTTCGCTTCAATATCTCTGTTTGGACTTTGATAAGTTGATGTCAAGGTGCACTTTTTATCCAGGAGAAAAGCTTTTTTAAAAAGAATAAATTTCTATCCACATTCAAAAGATCCTTTACATTTTCTGTCCATAGGGTTGCTTGAATTTCTTCAGTTTATGTACCATGTTTTACCTTTTTGCCTCTGAGTGTACATGTGATTAAAAGAAAAGAAAGGGGAAAGGCACATTACATGAGCACCTCTACCTTTAGATTGTATGTTATCTGGCTGTTTGCACCAATCTTGTCTTTTTTTTCTGCACAGTTTAAATGGACAGCTTGTTCGGCGGAGGCTACGTCATATCGCCTCGAGGTAGGGTATACAATGCTTATTTATTTATTGTTTGTTTTTCTTTTTAAAACATCATATTTTCACTTTCTCATGAAGTCTTGCAGTCCTGCAATTCGTTGCATATTTCTTCCTCTTTCGTGATTTCTTAACCACTCTATAAAAGTTTCTAATTTTAGTTAGGATGTCATATATTTTAAACCTAAGGTATATATCTCTTGTTTCGGCTGGCATCTATCCCATGTAACAAGAGATTTACCATTGTTTTCTACCATTTATAATTACGGGCTTGAGAAGCCAATAAGCTATGAACCGTAAGATCATGATTGTCCACTTAGAAAAGAAAACAACTTTAATCCTCCTACTCCAATTTATCTGATCTACTTTGCACTATGGGCCTTCCCAAATGTTTGACACACTTAATAGTTAATACCAATAAAGCTACTCCTTACCTCTCTTAACAAAATCCAAGAAGTCAAGTTTAACTTCAAAATTATGATTCACTAACTTTGTTATTAATACTTCAATATAATCTTCCTTCTTTGATTTCTATTATATTTTACCTTTACAACTTTTTTTTTGAGAATTCTTCCTAGATGCTTTGCTCTGTCACCACTGCCAATAATCAACAATTTAGTTTTGATCTTCCATTTGTGATCCTTTTTCTGAATGTTTTTACCAGTAAACAATTCTTTTAGCCTATTCTGTTTACTCATATGTTTTCCTATAAGTTGTCTTTCTTTCTATGTGGTGGTTTCTGCACTACTGCAACTTTTCTAGTAAATATTCACTGCAGATAAACCAGATGCTTGAAAGTCAGCCAAAGAGTTAATATCCCGACCACACTTGGTTGGAGGATTTAAAATCTCTTTCTGCTGTGGAAGAACATATTCTAATTAAGGTTAGAGTTTTGTGCATTCATAATCTACTAGGACAAATGAAGATGGATATAAAATAACGCACGAGAATTTAATTCTGGTGGCCAGGCAAAATCATTTACCCTTGTCAGATGGTTAGAAAGTGCTTTTAGGCACTTCCTTTCATCTCAGATTTGGATATGAACAATAATGTGAGCAGATTCGGCCTCCTGCCAGCAAACATGTGTAGCTCTTATTTTTGTTGTGTGAATCTGGATTCTATATCTCAAAATAGATCCTGAACCTTATCTCACAATTTGAAATACTAATCCTTGACAATGTATTTTATTTTGCAGAAAAGAACTTCCTAGTGTCACTGGGGCATGAATATCATAAATGACTATCTGTTTTCTTAATGACTATATCATTGACTTGAATCGAATTGAAGTTATGTCAAGGGACGATCGAAAAAATCCTTTTAACATTGACCAAAGTCACCCAGTCAACTTTTCTCTTTTTGAACCCTGAATTAGTATTTTGCTATTTTAAGGATGATAGTTTCCTATGTTGTTTGGTGTTGTAATATAACATAATTCAAAAACACCTTTCCTCCTGTACATTTCATATTAATGTATGATTTTATTACCAGGGGGGCTATCATCCACAAGAAGTACTTGTATGGATCAGCTACATTGCTTCCACTGACATCATTTTTCATGGTATTGATACACTATTTATGAAATGTCGTCTTATATTTAGTTCTCTTTCTGATCATATTGAGATGTACCATTTTCTTACTTGCGCCTCTTTTTATGTGATCCTCTTGATTTATAGTGTTGTGATTCTCTTGCTTTTCTCAATTTATTTTCATGTCATGCAGGTGCTACCCTTGCCTAATATACCTTTCTTTTGGGTCTTATTTCGGACGTACTCTCACTGGAGAGCTCTTCAGGTGACTAATATTTTGAACTGATTAAAATGTTGAGAATTGCCGCATGCCTTTATAGTGGAAAGATGTAAATAGTTTCTCTTTTTGGTAGCAAAACTAGACATACGTACACGTCCATGCTCTCATAAACTGGGATCACAATTATAGAGTCCATGTGATTCCATTTCATTGCACAACTCTCTGTGTATTTGTCCAGTCACATTTCTTCCCCATCCTTCCACTCTTCAAATCATTTAGCTGCAAAGTTTAATGTGTTCTATATGAACAATTGTGCTCTCAGTTACAAACAAGTGGGGTCGGCTCTATGATCCTCATAGACCATGTTATTCCCCATTTGAAATTCATCCCAGGCCGACACTATACAAAATAAAAATATAACTGAAAGGTACTAGATGTTTAATGTGTGCCCCCAAAATTCGATATGTGCTTGCTTCATCAAAAAATAAAAATAAAATTGATATGTGCATATAGCTTACAAGACAGTCTTGTTATTGATTTTTATATTTACTATGTTGCTTCGGTATTTTATCTTCTCTTTGTAAGAGCTCCTGCTGCTTAGGTTGCTAATTACCTTTACGTTTTTTGGATCTTCAGGGAAGTGAAAATCTTCTTCGATTAGTTACAAACAGCTCCCATCAACAGAAGTCAGATAAGGGAACAACAGACAAGAGTACAAATGTAAAAGATGACCCTCAGAGAACGAACAACTGCATTAGTCCACCATGGGTAGAATATCACTGGGAACTTAGCTGAGACTATTATTAAAATTTTCTTGTCTTCCTTTGTTTCTGCTTCCTTTCTGCAGGTGGATGCATGCATCATTAATCTTTCATACATCGTATTCGAATTTGTCCGGCTTTATGGAACCCAATTAGGACAATCACCAAAATTTTCTCGTCTTCTTTTCTTTGCTGCTTCCTTTTCAGCAGTTTTTCTTTAGTCACCCTCTTGTTGGATATAATGGTAGTATGATTGTTCCTTAAGTCTGCATGTATACCTTTATTTAGATAGATGCATGTAAAAAAAGTTTGGCAGATCCATGCATCATCAAATTAGTAGTGTTTCAGTTACACACTTTTGCTCTTAAAACCTGATCTTACTTTCAGTCTAGGTATCTCTTTGTACCACTTCCTCTCTCTCTCTCTCTCGCGTTCTGCTTATTGAGTTGTTCTATTCTGTGACACTTATCGTTCTATACTTGCTTCCGTGTTTGCAAAGCATGTATTGATGGATCATGTTGTAGCTAATGGTTGGAGTCATTGGTTTGTTTATGTTGCTTTTGGCCTGTGTAATCCATATTAACTGGAGTCTTGCACTTGGTGGTATTCACAGGTATTATTGCCATCAGAAGACCTTCAAAAGCTTATTCAATCTGGAGAATCTAATGATGGTTTAAGTGAGTCGACCATATCTGATATCTGCCAGAGATTTAACTTGAACACAATGGATGTTATCAAATACAAGCACTCACTGTAGCTGACTTTTCCATATCAATCTTGAAAGAACTGGTCATGAGAATTTTAGCAGCTTCCCAGACCCCTATAAGACTTTGGGGAACCAAGAGATTCATATTAATCTTCGCAGGAGTACTCAACAAAATGTTTTTCTTCCGTGTTTTCTATAGATGCTGGGAAGCTGCCCTGGTTCAATACATTTGTTCCCTTGTGAGTTGCTACATATCTTGGAATCGGCAAGACAAAAATTAGGATCTGCATCCAACTGTCACTAACATACATGTTACATGTAGGTTACTTTGATTCAGTTACGACATTTCCTGCAATAATATCTTCGTAGAATTATAGCTTAGTGCAGTGAACTTGAAAGCTATAACTCGTCATTTTGTTTTAGTGGTTATGAAGAAGCTTAGTTTCAAAATTGTGGCTTCATATAAACCAAAGCCTGTATTAGAGCGTATAGGCTCTCGACTATAAATGTTGGATGTAATTGATAGTTTTCAAGTTCAGACTTCAGATGTGCATGCTTGAGCATCTTTTAAACTGTCTCATTAAGATATCTTATTTTGTTCGACGCAGTAAGGAAGCAGAAGAAGTACATAGTTTCGAACAGAAGAATAAGTTACTGCATATGGTTCAAAACTAATCCAGTGTTGTTCCCAATTTTCAAATCAAAAACTTGAAAGGGGGAGGATTAGTAAAATAATTAAAATCACAAGTAAGGGATGCACTTCAAGTTGAACTTCAACTAAGTACAACCAGTTCTCTTTCATAACAACTATCCTCGCAAACATCTTATTATAACAATCAAGTTTTTTCTTTGAAATCAAATTTCATGTTATGATAGATTATATGTTCTTTATAACCATATTTGGCTATAGCAGCCAACAAATATCAAGACAAGCAATATTGTTCTTAAAATGTTTGGCGGTATAGGTAATTTTCTCCTTCTTTTTAGTAAGAATGGCACCAAATAGCCACTTATAAATTTACCTTGTTTGATACATAATTGACTTTTTAGTGACTTTAAAAAATTTAGTTAGTGTAGAAAAATTAGAAATCAAACTTCAAAAGTAATCTTACTCATTTTAGATTACAAGATTCATATAGATGAAATTATATTGTAAATAAATTTCGATGCTCTTGAATTTCAGTGAAAGAATATATTAATTTCAGTCATAAATAGACTAATAACTCAACTAATTCAAAATCAAAACTAACTTCAAACCGTTGGGTCTAAGTTAGAAATTGCACACATGTGATTTCAACTTCAAATCCACATGTCTGAAGTTAATTTTTAGGTGGCTAAATTTTAAATTTTTATATTTTTTTGCAAAATAGGAACCCTAAAAAATATGAAAAAATGGCATAGCATGACAACCTATAGACTTTATTGGCAATAAATAACCCACTTTAAACTTTTTAGCAAAAAAAGTTTTTTTAAATATTTATTTGACATTAAATAGCCACATTCTTTTTTTAAAAAAATAATTTTTTTTCCTGATTTTCTCTCTCCATTTCCTAGCCGTTAGCACGTTTGCTTTTATTGTTTCTCTTTTCTCTCACTTTATAATTTATCAACAGAAAAATTACGTTTTTTTTAATTCTCTTTTTCTTCCCTTTTTTTCTCCCTCTTTCAAGTTTAGGATAAAGATCAATCACAACAATAACTCTTCACAATAAGTAACTCAAATCATACCATTTTTTTTATATTGATTGTCCAGCTTATTTTTAAAAGTTGAGATTTTCTACATTCTTTATCTTGTAGTTGGATGCAAGGATTTTTTTTTTACAAATTGTCGTATTTGTATTATATTTTTACATTGTTTCCTTCCCCCAAAAAATTGTAACATGTCGTGATTTCTGAAATTGACGTTTTTTCAATTTTTGATAAATAATTAATTAATATATTTATGACAATTTTTTAAAATATTGAATTTTGTTGATTGAATTTGATAATGAATATTTATTTTGTCTCCAACAAATGTATCTAAATTTGCTAATGAATACAAACGAACACATAACAATGTAAAATTATCTAACTTTGTTAATGAATTTTGTTGATTGCATTCCAAAATAGTAATGCAAGCAACTGTATATCTATGTAAAATTAGAAAGATACTAATGCAAATAAATGTATACCAATTTATAAATAAATATGGACGAATGTATCCAATACAAATGTATATCTATGTAAATTTGAAAGATATTAATGCAAATAAATGTATACCAATTTATTATAATTACGAACAAATGTATCCAAAATAGATGTAAAATTAGAAAGTTATTAATGCAAACAAATGTATACTAATTTATAAATGAATATGGGCGAATGTATCCAATAAATGTATACCTATGTAAAATTTTACAGATATTAATGCAAATAAATATAAATGCATACCAATTTATAATGAATACGAACAAATGTATCCAATACAAATGTATGCCAATCTATTAAATGAATATGGATTAATGAATACCAATACAAACAAATGTATACAAATTTGTTAAGTGAATATGGATTGAGCTCAAAGGCAAAATAACTGGCATGTAATGATCTCATAGGAATACCTTTGAAATAAGAATAATCATAATCAAAATATTATTTGCTAATTTTAAGAAAATATATAATTCTAAACAGTAATCGAGATGTCATTAATTTTCTTTTATTATTTTTAAAAATACGAAATAATTTGAAAAGAGAGAGTTTTGAATAATCTTTTGCTAGTTTTAAGGAGAAATGGTTGAAAGTTAGAAGAGAGATGAAATTAATTTTATTTTATTATTTTTAAAAAATACGTAATAATTTAAAAGGAGAGAGATAATTCTAAATAATCTTTTTGCTAGTTTTAAGGAGTAATGGTTGGAAGTTAGATGAGAGATGATATTAAATATCTTTTATTATTTTAAAAAAATAATTTAAAAAATGTCTACTTTTAGGCTAATATGTGCCAATATTTTATTTGCTTATTAATTGCTAATTAATAATGAGCTATATATTGTCAATTATATATAACACTTGTCTATTTTTGTCAATTCCTCACTAAATATGGCTATTTGTGCACTTGTACCTTGTTTTAAATCTTTTACTATATGGCCCCCCAAAAAAAAGGTGACCGGGCCGATTTGGATATATCCGCCCGAACAGGTTACATGTACCGGGTTTTATAAAAGCGAAAGAGATCTCATTTTTCTTTATACTTTCCTTGCTGCTTCTTTCTCAAGAAATTTTTCGATATACAGATCTTTTTGTTCTTTGCGATTTGTGAGAAGAACGAACGCATCTGAAATCTATGGCACCCGCAGCAGCCGATATCGAAGATGAGATCAAGGACGAGAAGAACCCACCGCCACTTGATGAAGATGATATTGCTCTACTCAAAACTTATGTACTATTTCTCCCCCCTAATATTTAACCCTAATTCTTACCTATTGGCTCTATCTGTTGCTTTTGAACTGTTAATTTTCCATTGCTCACTGTTGGATAACTGAGATGGTACAGAATGTTGCAGAAATGTAATTTTTGATATTATTTTTTGTTTTGTTACTAAATGGGTTCGAATTTGAAGAATGTTTGAGCTATTGAAGGTAGTGATTTGCGTTTATTAGGATTTAGGTGGATGTTTTTGTAGGTGTGGATGCGTGCAGCTAGAAGCATCTCTCATTTTCATTATGCTCTAAAGCTTTTTTAGGTTATCAATGTTCAGGGGAATAGTAGCTCAGTTGGTTGACTATTTGACTACCTTCACCTTCACCTTGTTGGTGAGGGTTCCACTACCCACCTTGTAATCCCCTCCCCCTAGCGCCATTTTTTTTTGAAGACATTGAACATGTCCTCCTTCTCGTCTTTAGAAACAAGAGCTTAGCTTGAACCTACTATCAGCGAATTCCACTTCTCTTATGTCTCACTCAAGTGAATTGGTTTAGGGAGCATAAACAATGGATAATTCAATTATCAGAACTAAGGATGGATTCATTGGGAGAAGTCTAGGTGCGTTCCTTTGTGGAAATAATTTTTCCCCTGGGTGTAGCTCTGGTCTATCTAGTAACGGCCTCTAAAAGTTATGTTTGGAGTGTCAACATAGGGGTCTTGTTCGTCCCTTGCCGCCTTTCTAACAAGCCTGTGAGACATCAGGTGTGATTGACTGAATTTGCAGCCATGGAGCTGTTGAATCACTTATGAGACTCGTGACCAAATTTGCTCATAGCATAAAGTATAACTTTTTATGGTCTGAGAGGATCTGTAATATTACTTATGTTGCATTGGTCTTTTTGCTTTTGTTTTTGTGCTTTCTAATTTGTATTTTGCAGCTTAGAATTGATTTTAAAAAAGTTAAATTCAAGCTGTCAATTCACTTTTAGGAATGAAAAAACCAATCATATTTTCTCCACCTAACTACATGCCATGTTTTTAGCGGCAGAAACATATCAGAGAGATTATATATCTGCAAGTATGAGTTACACTTATATCTGAACCATTCTTGTGCAAATTTGGTGAACTGCAGCGGGACATGTGTGGTCCATGTGATCTTCTTGTTCCTTATATGTTGCTTTCTGGTTTTGTACTTCTAGTGGGAGCTCTTATTCTCCTACATAAGCTCCTCCACTGTTGTAGCGGATTCCCCATCTGTTATGTTGAGCTAATACCTGGGAGCTCGGTAGGTTTAGGTCACTCTAGGGTATTGAGGCTCTCCTGTTAAGCACGGATAAGTTGCCTTGGTCAATTGTGCCTCTCATTATAAATAAAATTTAAATAGATTTTTTTTGATGAATGAGAAATCTGTTCGGGGTCAACCCTTTAAGGCCAATTGTTACATTCGAAGCTTGATGATAATGACCTGCTCTTGTACCCTTCTCCAATGAAAATACCAGGCTTAATTGGTACAGCACAGGGCTCAAACCTCTTGCCTAAGTCACAAGTTCCCCCACCTCTGCTACTTGAACTAAGCTACGAGGGCAAAAAAATAGTAGAAATATGCATATTTATCTTTTTTGTTTTTTTGAGAAATTATTCAGTTGTAATATTGAGTCAGTGAGGTGCACATGTGTTACTCTAGGCCTAAGTGACACGTTCCTCCTCCTTGCTAGCCTTTTGGTACAATGATCCTTCTACATGAAGTACATGAAATGCAAGATATGATTGGGAATTGCCGAACTTGTAATTATATTTTGTAGTGCTGGCTCAGTGAAAATTCACAATATAAAAATTATTCTAACTACCTATCAACAAAATATAATGATTTTTGCAGGGCCTGGGACCTTATTCGACCAGCATAAAGAATGCCGAAAAGGAAATTAAGGAAATGGCCAAAAAGATAAATGATTTATGCGGTATGTTTGTTATGTCTCTTGTTGATTTTGTAAAGGGACTTCTTTTTGGTCTTTTCAAACCTTGTGTTTCTTTGTTGCACATTCTTGTGAACTACATCTTAAATAATTTACCATAGGTATTAAGGAGTCTGACACTGGGTTAGCTGCACCAAGTCAATGGGATCTGGTTTCTGATAAACAGATGATGCAGGAGGAGCAACCTCTTCAGGTGTGTTTCATTGAAATACAGATCTGTTGCTCTTTTATTACTCAGGTACATTGAAGTATTAATTGAATTCTTTTGGAGCAGGTTGCCAGGTGTACAAAGATAATTAGCCCCAACACTGAAGATGCAAAATACGTGATAAACGTCAAGCAAATTGCAAAGGTATGCATCATGTCTTTCCAACATAGTATTTTGTTCTGTTCTATCTTCTAGTAACACCTCTATTGGTGAATGTATGGGTGGTATCTGGAAGGAGGGTGCCTGGGAAGCCAGGTTTGCTGTTAAAACTGGAGAATCAAAATCTATATCCAATAACAGATGGAATGTTTTTTCCTTAACAAGACATAAGACAGTGTGAAGCTTGATAATTTTGAGATTCAATTTAAACATGTAAAAATTCTTGTTATCATGATAGTAATAAAACATTTGTTTTTTTCAATCCATCTTCCAAGAAAACATATTTGATATTATGGACACTTTCCATGTGTTTTTTGATAAGGGATGTTTTCAGGGTTATTATGTCTTCAGCCTGAAAGGTTTTACCTTCTTTGGGGTTGGGTATATGTTTTTAGTTATCACAGAAGTTTGCAACATTGTTTGTTGGATTCACTCTTTAATGAAAGGACTCTGATCACCTTTTTTTTTAACCACCCTGATCACCTTTTTATTTGACTATGCTCATTTTATTCCCGCAGTTTGTTGTTGGATTAGGTGACAAAGTTTCACCAACTGATATAGAAGAAGGCATGCGAGTCGGGTATATTATTCTCCTCTCTCTCACTCTCTCAATAGACTCATACATCCCAAAAAGAACAAATCTCCTGAAGTGGTATTCTAAAGCAAAGGAAGTTAACTGTGTAACTGTATTGTCTTCTGGTAGCTGTATTTTAGAGTCATATGTCGTGTTGCACAAGAGTGAGTTTGTCAAAGGAAGTGGGTTACTGCAACATAAGATCCCCTAGAACATAGTGATCTTACTGAGAACTTGTGAGGATTTGCAGATACTAGTTATCGATTGCTTTATTGGGGATGATTAGGTGGAACACTTCATGTCCTTGTGGATGGAATTGTATTGCTTAGATATCTTTTAATATTGGGGATACCTAGTGTTCGGCATTCTCAAGCTTTATAGGTGGAACGAAGAAGCTTTAGTGGGAAAATCTAGTTCTGTACATAACAGTAATGAAACTAGCCAAGGCTTCTGCTTTACCAAATATTGTCAGTCTCTCTGACCATATTGTTATTGTTGCAGGGTTGATCGGAATAAATATCAGATTCAAATTCCTTTGCCTCCCAAAATTGATCCTAGTGTTACCATGATGACTGTTGAGGAAAAGCCTGATGTGACATATAATGATGTTGGTGGATGCAAGGAACAAATTGAAAAGATGCGAGAGGTATTCATGATTGTATACTATGTTATTTATTGTCTGTCCAACTCTGACCTTGTTCTGTATAAAATTCACGGTATTATATAACTTGATTGGTATGTTTGCCTGCATAATGAAACTTTGCTTTTAATTACAGGTTGTTGAGTTGCCCATGCTTCACCCTGAAAAGTTTGTGAAACTTGGAATTGATCCCCCAAAGGGTGTTCTCTGCTATGGGCCTCCTGGTACTGGAAAAACACTGCTTGCTAGAGCAGTGGCAAATCGAACAGATGCATGCTTTATTCGTGTTATTGGCAGTGAGCTTGTTCAGAAATATGTTGGTGAGGGAGCTAGGATGGTTCGTGAACTGTTCCAGGTCAGAAGTAAACCGTGTTGGTAGCTTCTTTAGCAAGTTGTTGTAGTTTGATTGCTGACTAGCTTTTTGGTATGGCAGATGGCGCGCTCTAAGAAGGCGTGCATTGTTTTTTTCGATGAAGTAGACGCCATTGGAGGTGCACGATTTGATGATGGTGTTGGTGGAGACAATGAGGTTCAGCGTACCATGCTTGAAATTGTGAACCAACTAGATGGATTTGATGCTCGAGGGAACATTAAGGTTCTCATGGCCACCAATAGGTTAGTGTTCTGTTATGGTCCCCTATTATGGATCTAGTTATGGGACGCTGCAAGATAAAATCTGAAGTTTTCTTTTTTCTACCTATGGTGCTGGTTCGTTAAGAGAGAACCTGCAATCTCTTGAGTTTGAAGTACTCAAAAACTTGACTAATTTTCTGTTTATCTTTCCATTGAATTAAAATAACTTAAATACAACATTTGTGGATTAACCACCCACCTAATAACAAGGAAATAACTTCCTACTACTACTGAAATGGGTAAGTTGAGGAATAACCTCCTTACTGCTAATAATTACTACAGAGAAAAACAACTGCTACAGGGAAAACACATTTTACAGAGGACCTACAGAGAAAACTTAAAAAACATAAATAATAGTTGTTGATTTAATCAACTTTCTGATTAAAATTTCCATGCATAAAACTATTGGTAGACTAAAAGGGTGCTACATGTTCTCTCTTTGTTTTGTCCCAGTAGTCTCTCTTGTGGGTTGTACTTGCTGGGATAACTTTGGGTGATTTATTTGCAGCATGATAACTGAGTTCTTCAAACTGGGTGTTATCCATGGCTATTGTATTTGGTGGCTAACTATGTAATGCATTTTATTTTGTTTGCAGGCCTGATACACTTGATCCAGCGTTGCTACGTCCTGGACGTTTGGATCGCAAAGTTGAGTTTGGTCTACCTGATCTAGAGAGTAGGACCCAGATATTTAAGATTCATACACGGACAATGAATTGTGAGCGCGATATTCGATTTGAACTTTTGGCACGTCTCTGTCCAAACTCTACAGGTAATCTCATATACGTTGACATATAATAGAATGATTTATGTATATTGCTTCCGAAGTTGCATATTAAACATCAATTTCGTATTTGATCTTGTGCACAATGTTCTTTTAAAGAGCTCTTTCTCCTAATTATAATGCCCTCCCTTTTAAGTCTGCCCAAAACGTATAATAATTTTCTAGAAGGGGAAGTTCTACCACATCTAAACTCAATTTTATTTTCTAATATCTCAAACTTTTGTACGTATTTCAGAAATTATTCAATTCTACATGCTTTCACAACTTCCAAGAATTTAAATTCACACCCTAATGTTTTATTTACCAAACATAATTTGGCAACTTTTCGATTCTATTTACAAGTTTCCTCATTGAACACAGCACAATGTACAAATGAAACCTTTCATCTTAATTGTCGTGCTGAGGAAAAATGAGAGGAAGGAGTAATGGAGTATAGTCCTTTGGTAGTTTCAGTCAAGTGTTGCTTGGGTACCTGAGCTTGTATTTTGTGCAAAAGTACAACAGTGAAGGCACCCATTATTACTCGCATTCCAATTTTTCTTGTTACATTCTGAATCAACTTACTTTTGTTTCATGTAGCGGGCTTTTCTTGTTTCTTGATAGAACTTGAATATGTAAAAAATTTCCACAAAAAAAACCCTCCAAGTGTTCTTTGGCAGTCCATTAATGTAATCTTGACCTGTTCTGTTGAAATGAATATTGGGGTTTACTTTCATAATGTGGTGTCCTTGAGCCAAGGGTCTATCCCAAATAGTACCCCTACCTCTGGTTTGTTTACACTCTACCCTCCCCAAACCCCACTTTGTAAGACTACACTAGGTATTATGTTGTTGCCTTGTTGGTGTTGTACATACATACTGTGGTCGGAGGACTTGGATAACTTGGTTTGGTACCCACAATGTTGGATGGGTTTATATCAATAGGATCTTTTTTTCGCAACTTCATATCAAAAGGAATTTTAGGGTGAGTATTTACAGAATGAGATCTTCTTGAGCTTGTCCATTGACCAGTTAAAAGCCAAAGTTAAGGTTGCTGGACCCAGAGGAGAATTTTGGAAGAGGTTGATATTTTAATTGAGTTTGATGCATTTAAAGAGTGAATTTGGCAGTAAGTTAGCTGCTTTTCCGACTTTATGGCATTTAAAACAATATGATGAAGTGATGGTGGCGAATATGGAGGTCTAGAGAAGGTTTACTTTCATGTAAAGAGAAGTGATAAGTTCACTTGTATTATTTTTGGACTAATATAATTTCACTTATATGCATCATTAAATTTTCAAAATATTGTAGTAATGAGATGTACAAATACGACATTTAGGGGCTCACTTTTGACCTTTTCATTTATTTGGTTTATTCCAGGAGCTGATATAAGAAGTGTGTGCACGGAGGCTGGAATGTATGCTATTCGAGCAAGGAGGAAAACTGTTACGGAGAAAGACTTTTTAGATGCCGTCAACAAGGTCATTAAAGGGTATCAAAAATTCAGTGCAACACCAAAGTACATGGTCTACAATTAGTTGGACTACTTTCTATTTGGTACAAACAATTAAGTGTTGGCAGGAATGGAGTGACATTGCTATTTGCCATTTAGTTATGTACTCAATTTGATGATTTATGCTGTCCACTAAGATATTATTACCTGTTTATTCATCTCTCGGTGCCTTCTGTTTGTTGCCAACAGAGATGCAGGGACCAACTTCTGCATTTGTATGCCTGATGATTTGGTGTTTCGAGTTAAAATCTAAGAGCTGTAATTTCTGATATCTAGCTTCCCTTTTTTACTTAATGTCAATTCAATTTCATTCCCGTGATGTTGGTTGCTGCTGTCTGCGCTTGGTTTGTCAAGGTATTGTCAAAGTAGGGCTGTTATTATCATACTAACATTAAGCAATAGTTGTGTCCTAATCTACCTTATTCTTTCTGTCATCTGTTTGCGTTCAACCTTATTGCAAGCAGCACCATTTTCCCAGGTGTTCACTCAAATAGATTCTTAAGGTTTCATACACATGGTATCATAATTGCTTAGTATGAATGGACCTTTGCCAGAGGGTAGGTGCAAAACTTGTAGTTTTGAAGTAGTATAAATGACACGCACTTGAGAGCCTCTTTCTCAAGGGTCACTGAATATGCAATGCGATTTTGTCAGATTTTCAATTGAAGTCGTTTATCCGTCAGATGTTCAATTAACCTGTCGTAGCCAACAATATCTTGGAACAGAGTACAAATGCAGCTATCCATTCATGTAGTATGTGTTGACAAGTTTCGTTCTGTGCAAGTAGAGATAAATTTTTTTTATGTATTGTAGCTTGATCATTGACTAGCAGATCATGTATATTGTGAACGATATTTTAGCATATGGTATTAATCAAATACGATTGCACTGAAGAAGATATTGCTGGGCTGATTAGCATCAGATGATCTCCCATAGCAGCAAACAGTTTAAGGGAACATTTGGTGTAACAATTAGCTGGTCTTGAGCATGTCTCTTCAGTCCTGATCATTATTGTGTAACCTCTTGCTCATATTTGCTCGTTGCACTAGCCGGACTAATGCTTGAACCACTTCAGACATAGGTGGCCGGAACTCAGGCTCAAGCTGACAAAACATACACAAACCATTGTGATAATGAGCGCGATTTAGGGGAGTACTCTACTGAAAATTGAACACATGGCATGTAGCAGCTTTCAGTACAAAATGAACGAACTACTTCTCATATTACTCTAATGAGATGTTATGTCATGTTTAAGACCACATGTTTCAAATGTCTGCATTTCTATCTTAAACTTCGTGTCTAGTCACATGAATTGAAACAACGAGAGTATTACCTGAACACATAGAGCAATAACATCAGCAAACCGGGAAAGAGATTTGACAGAATATAATCCAGAGAGAGCTGGATCAACCATCTTTTCCAGGGCATCAATATCATGAAGCTGAGGGGTTGCCCATCTAACTAAAGACTGTTCAGATCTTGGTCTTGAGCTGAGTGGAGAAGAGAAGAACACACGTATATTATTGTTCGTCTTAAACAGATTTTGGGTTCATAATCATTAAATTAACATTTACCTATCGAAAGGTTTTCGACCAGTACAAAGTTCCAACATAACAACTCCAAAGCTGTATACATCACTCTTGGTGGTACACTTCCCAGATATAGCAGCCTCCGGTGCGCCATATCCAGACTCTATATTATGGTTCAATCCCTATAGGGAGCAAAAATAAAGGGTCCCAGTTGAAGCCATTTAGAAGACACTGATGTGAAGTTTTAGGAAATTATACTTAAGAGTAAGGCAAAAAACAGATTTATAAAGTGTTACCTGATCTGCATCAGCCATAAGGTTTTCTAACCCACTGTCTGATAGATGAGGTTTGATATCAGCATCAAGTAAAATATTTTCAGATTTTATATTTTTATGAACTAAAGATGGAGAACAAGCTTCATGTAGATACCTGCAAATTAAAGGAAGCTTAGATTTAGCTGCTAGAATAAACCTACTCATAAGAATTGGAGAGGTCGCGACCAAAATAGGAAACTTATTCTGATTAGATCTAGTGGAAAGTCCGCATACGCGGTGTTCTACAACTTAAAACAATATAATTGCTTTTCTATTCGAAATATTATTGAAACACTTGTACATGCTTACTAGTCATCAATGTTTAAAGGAAAACTAGAAGATTTATGATAGATATGGTAGTTTACCATAAAAAAATATCTGAAACCAAGCAAACAAAAGTTTTCTCCAAGCTGCATTAATCTTAAGTGATGACTAACGAAAGTAATTTTGTAAATTATGAAACTCACTCTAGTGCTCTTGCTGTGCCAAGTGCAATCTGTACTCTGCTATCCCATGTTAGTCGTGAGTTGTCTTCATCCATCCGATGCAGGAAATCATGCAGAGAACCATTTCTATGGAATTCATAAACCAGCAGGTGCTGCTCATCTTCTGAGCAATAACCAATTAGTTCTGTTACATTTGGGTGATCCAGCTGGGATATTTCAGGAACCATCTTTAGAAAATCTTCAGGATTCTGGAGCTCAGATGAATAAAGTTTCTTGACAGTGAGAACCTATGGAATAGGAACTTAAAAGATCAGAATCACTTACATCAGCATAGGGAATGTTAGCTGCAACAAGAAATAGTTAAAACGACAAACAGAACTAATAGATATTACTTTGCCATTGTCAAAGTGAGCCCGATATACACTTCCAATAGATCCGTCACCAATAAGGTTTTCTACACTGAAGCTGTCAGTAGCTATCTGTAGGTCTTCAATTGAAAATTGCACAACTTTTTTTTCAGCTGTACGAGTTTTGTTCTGTGGAACAATGAGTTTTTCTGAAATTTCATCTCCACCAATGGATTTATGAGTATTAATAGGTGGAGGTCTTAGAGACACTACAGTGGGAGTTTCAATAGCTTCCATGCTTGCTGTGGACAGAGCTTGACTGAGTTTCGTATCTGCAGCCAAAATAGGTGATGAATAGAAAAATACAGGTTCCAAAACAAACACAAGATTAAAAAACAATATTACTAGTAATTAGAAAAGGGCAAATGTAAGCTGGAACTCTGATGGAATGACAATACAGAACTTAAAACAATTGAGGTAAGGCTTAAGATGTATGAAATACCAAGTTACAAATGAAGCCACAAAAGGGAAAGATAATTCATCATTATGGACATGCTCACTTGAACATGAAATGAAGGACGATGAGTTCAAAAGGAAAACTAATTTTCCAAAATTCACCTGAGGTGATTCAGTACCTTTGCTGGAACTTGCATCCAGTGTTAAGAGTAGTCATATATATAAAGGCAACTACATTTGCAATATGACAGCCTGGTGCAGCTCCCGCTACGTGCGGGGTACGAGGAAGGATCGGACCACAATGGTCTATTGTACACAACCTTACCCTGCATTTCTGCAAGAGGTTGTTTCCACAGCTCGAACCTGGTCACATGGAAGTAACTTTACCAGTTACGCCAGAGCTCCCCTTTGTGTACCACAATAAATTCAGCTCTATATTCAAATTAGATAACATGGCAAGAAAGGATCCTATCCACCATAAGAGTGTATATATGTTGAGATATTGAAGTAAGTATCAGTAAAACTAACCAGCTATATTTCTCAAATCTCAACTGACCCAAAAAAGAAGTCATAAAATTATATACCTTGTACTTCATGTGACTCAGGAACAAATGGCTGAACGTCAAGTTTTTCTATGTCTGTTGACGACTTCCTGCGTCTTTTCTTGATAATACAGATTACTGCAACTGCTCCAACCACTGAAACAGATATAACTATGCCTGCAACGCCTCCACCACCGATACCAGATTTCTCACCATTATCACTTTTACCTCCACCATTGGAAGGATTGCCATTGCCTCCTGATTTGTGACTTTGAGTGGATTTATTCGCAGGGGTTGCAGGCCCTGAACTCCCTGTGTTACTGGTAGATTTTCTACAATTGTATCACAAATTGCGAATTCAGTTAGAAAGTTATTTTCTACAAATTTTCAAGGATGAAAAATAATTTGCAGACTGAAACACTCACTGCATTATCCCTTTAAACTTCTCTGGAATCCCACCAGTAAACTGATTGTTTTCAATATTCCTAAAGCATAAAGGAATCAACAATATAGTAACTGCGAAAGCCTTGAAATGGAACATTCAGAGATCGATAACATTCACACACACACAAAGATGTTGCATAACTCACAGATCGTCAAGAGGAAGATTGGCGAGGACATCAATGTTTCCAGTGAACTGGTTGTTCTGCAGGTAGCTGCACAACACAACAATACTAGAAAGTTCAATGACACTCGACCAATACAGTACAATAATGAATCAGAAGATACGCGTCTTACATTTTCTTCATGCTAGTCAGTGACTTAAAGCTTTGAGGAAGTTTACCGGTCAGTGAATTGAAAGAGATATCTCTGAAGCATAAATGTAAACAATCAAAGTAAGAAACACGGGATATAACATAATATAATCAACCAAGAAGAAGAAAAGATACTTTCACTCCGTGACAACAGTTCACATGATAAACAGAAGAGATACTCTATTTATCTATCGAGAATAGCACAAGATACATTGAAAATCTCAATCATCAAAGGGTAATATCAATCTGTATAAGAAAAGGAAGAAATCGAAACAAGGCCTTACAATGTGTTGAGAGAAGATAGTGATCCAAACATGTCATTTAGTTCTCCTTGAATTTGATTATGACTGACATTTCTACAACCAGACACATACAATGGAGTAAAAATCAGAACAACGAGTGTAATAATACTACACAGGTAAATTTAATTTTAAAAAATGAACTTACAAGTATTGAAGGGAAGTTATTTGTGAAACGGAATAAGGTAGGACACCGGTAAAACCATTACCAGCAAGGTTACTGCAATACGAGGCAAATGGCAGAATGATTATGTAAGTAACTTTTTTAAAACACTAAAGCCTGGAATTGAGCAAAGAAAGAAGAAATTAGGTATAAAAACACATACAGTCTCTTTACATTAGGAGGAAGCTGGTAAGGTATCTGGTTGCCGAGATTATTGTTGCTTATGTCACTGCAAATTACAACATTTTACGATGTAAATACAAATAACAGAACGAAGTAAGGAAATAGTAATTGAAGCCATTGATCATCTTACAAGTTGGCTACGGATGTTAAACTCGTTAGTTGGTATCCCATTGATCCGGATAGTCCTAAACCGGATACCTGGCTGAAGGAAAATGTAAATGAAAACTGAAAATCAGTAATTGCCAAATCAATTAACTAACGAGAAGTTATCAAAAATAAAGTGTATATCGAAAAACTATAGGAGGATGGCGAAGAGAACATAATTACATTTCAGTTACTCTATTTCCCGAGCAAGTAATGCCTTTCCAGGATTCTCCACAAGGATCACCACCATCTGATGAGCTCCATTTCGTAAGCTGCCCCGGTGAATTTAGGGAGCTATACATCACTCTCAGGGCAGAACCTGATAATCAAAGTTGCACACCACCAACGAAATTAATGAGAACATACAAATACACACACATACTAAGAACAACTCCAAAAAAAAGCTATAAAAAGTTTCGGGTTTGAGCTTTGATTATGAAAAATTACAGGTAGGAAGTGCTTCCCTTGTAATGAGTCCGAATTAATGGGAGACAACAAAGCGGATATCGAACACTGGAAAAGAAAAGTAGTACACCAAGTGTTCCACGCCTTATCATAAGTTAACTACGAAATTCTTTCTTATTTACAGAGAAACTTTGTTAGTAACTTCCAAATTAATCATGAGTGTGTGAATATATAAATTTCTTTATAATTAAGATATGGAGTAGTAGAATTAAGCTGACCATCGGATGGATCTGTGTCTGCATTGATGAAGCTGCAGCCATTAAAAATGAAGAAGAGTAGGGCCACCTTTACCACCAAGCTCATCCTGCCTCACCTTCTCCTCCTCCTGATAGAGTTCAATTGAACCCAATATTTTAACGCGGAATTTTATCAAATAGTAGTATAGCATTAAATTTCGAACACAATGTGATCAGATGGATTCAATAGTCATAACTTAAAAGGTTGATCCATCAAATTTAAATTCTAAATTCGTCTGTCTCTCTGAACTCGAGAAAAAAAAGATCAAGGCTTTATTAGAGAAAAAAAGAAGAGTAATCCTCTTGACAAATCAATAGGAGAAAGAAATGGACGATCTGCAAATCTTCTTGTATATGATCAATGATACCGATGGATGATCTATAAATATATGGTCAGTAAAGCTGACTGAAGAATTAGATTAATGGCGGATCGGAATAGTTAAAAGGAACTGGAAATTTATATATAATTAAAAAATGCAGAAGAAAAATGGAGGTAATATGTTAACGTTGATAAATTGGCATGCACGATAAATTTGGTGCCGGGGTGAGGAGGGAAGAAGGAGTGATAGCTGAAAATGGAAATGTGAGGGAGGGAGAGAGTTACGGGTATCGGGTTGCCCCATAAGGTGGGGGTGTGGGTTTATTTCGGAATTTAACTTGTTGTATTTGTTTTTTCGTTTCAATTTGTTTGTGTTGCTTTTCATTTTAGTTTATTTTTAAAATATATATATTCAACTTTTTATTCTAAATCTGCAGTTTTCTTGTAGTAATATATTTAAGATCATAAAATTAAATGACAATTTTAATTTATTTTATGTGTCTTCGCTTATAATCACAATTTTTTTTTTTTTTGTTGTAGTTAAAACTAAATTACACCATAATTTGCACGAATATGATGTAAACTATTTGGAGAAAAAAAGAAGAGAAATTATAATTTGATTTATGAGTAGAGATAATTTTATAGTATAAAATCTTTTATGATGAAAGTTGACCAATGACAACCTAAAGTAAATGGTTAGTAACATTGATACAAGGAAAAATATATGATATACCTTTCAATTTTGCTATTTAAAGTTTATATTCTCATTATAAAAGTAATTTATATATATCCTATTATACAAATAATTCATATATAATATTAAGAGATGTGATTTTATATCTGAAATTGAGTGTCAAAACTCCTACTACTCGTATTTCAAGAATAGTCATTTTGCATAATAACCTTTCCTATTTTGAACAGTCTTCCACGTGAATTCTTATTCTACCACTTTTAACACATTTTCCAGCTTTATGTCTTTGTTCCATGCACCTTCCAAGCCTCGAAGATAGTGAGTAGTGACTGATGACAAATCTACAAAATCATTATCTGGACTTCTTGTATAATTTTTTTTTATGAAATTCGGGTTGAATCACCATATATCCATATACCTTCTGCTGATTTTTATTCAGATCTGTGTTGATTCTCTCGGGACTCATGATGTAACTGATCCGTTTTACTGACAGACAAATCCATATTTTGCTCCAAAAAAGTCCGCAATTTTTCACTTCCCGCTTAGAGTTGATTAACAGGTTTGATATCTCTGTGCAAAATGCTGTGGCTGTGGTGGAGGCCGGAGGGAGGTACAAGAGCCCCGAAAAATCTGGCTTGGCGGCGGGTTATATCGATTACAAAGGATAGTCGAGCATGTCGTGACATCTGACGACGTTAGGGTTATCAATATCCAGGAGAATTTCAATCCCTCGGGATGCGAACGCAGTGTAAAGTTCACCGGTGGGCCTTTGTTGGACCTTGTACACGGAACTTCCGAAGCCGGTGCCCGGAAGAAGAAGGGGGAAATTCACCATGGTCCCGTTGCTCAGAGGAAGAGGGTGGTGCCGCCGTGAATAAGGAAGAGGCGGCGGCATGGTGGATTTAGTGATACTGGGAGAAACTCTGGTATGGATTTTCTTCTCTCCTCTGTTTTCCGCAGAATTAGGGATGTAAATTGGTAACAATAATATTCTACTCCCATTATCTCTAAAAATATTACTCCATCCGTTTCAATTTATTTGTCCCTACTTTTCTTTTAGCTCGCTTAAAAAAAGAATGCCTCTTTCCTTTGTTTGCAATTCCTTAATTCAAATTTTCTGCATGACATTTTGGTATATTTGATTTTGACCTAGCAAAAGTTCTTTTATTTTCTTAAACTTAGTGTCAAGTCAAAACAAGACAAAAACAAATTGGAACAGAGGAAGTATCAGATTCTATTGGATCATATATATTTTAGTGTCAAATTTCATTCAATATCTGCAAATAATGTTTGCACAAACCACAAATATTGCAAATTGAGAAAAAAAATGTACAAGTTAGAAGTATTTGTTTTCTTTTTGTTTTTGCTTTTCAAATTTTATTGTTGTTTTTGTATTTGCCATCACCATCTATGTAGGGGATATGATTTAATATAGTTCTGTGGCATGAAAGAATATAATACATGCATCCATTGTTAAGAAACTCAAATGATAGTATCTTTGTTATATTACAAAATAGAACAAAAAAAGAAATTAGCACATAAGATGCCAACTTATTTTAAAAGGTTACATAATATTGCTTCATAAAACATGAAAGAATAGGGTATATGGAGAGGTTTATGAGATAATATCACAATAAAAGGGCTACAGATAAATAATAGTACTGAACTTATAATGCAGGTGCTTAGGAGATAGGATTATCAACAGCAGACAGAGACCATAGTTATGGATCCTTCATCAAAAGATACAAGACCATAGTTATGGATCAAATATAATGAAAGATTTTAGGACCACTACTGCTTGGAAGACGAACAGTAATATGTTCAATTTGACACCGTAGGTAAGTTTCCAAGCAGCTTCTTAACGATTACAGTAAGGCAATGACATTGACAGCTACATATATAATCATCTCAAAATCCAAGTGAATTACTTCTGACATCTAATTGCATCCTCATTCTCATACATGATGCTATCTTGGAGTATTGGCCAATCAGAGAGGTGGATGTTGGTGTGTTTGCTTGTTTGGTGTGCAAGCTATTACTACTGACCAAGTCTAAGCTGAGCTGTTTCTGAATTTTCACCTGCTAGATAGTCAGCATTAAATATAATAAAAAGTAATTAGGGATTGGGGGAATGAGTCAACCAAATCAATTTTGTCACTGAGTTCATTTAGTCAGTTTTTGATTTGGTCAAACTTAGGAGGAAGCTTTACTAACTTGTTGTAGCTCTAAGTCTTCTCTCTCAATAACCAAACGGCATATTTTCAACTGTTTGTTCGTTGAAAACTTTATCTTTGACTTCTGTTTCTACATTTATGGGGCTTGGTCTTATTATAGGTTCCTAAGGTATTTATTGGTAGAAGTTTATGAAGCTCCCTGATACTGAAACCATATATCTAGAGCAACACAGTTAAGAGAGCTTTAGACACATCTCTGAAAGGTGATTACTTGCACAAACACAACTGCTTCTTGCTCAACTCACAGACTACTTTCTACCAGAGTTTTTCAAATGCAAAATCCAAGATGCAGCTTCCTAATTCTTTTCATTCAACTTGTTTCCATCATTAGCTTTTGCCACTACGCAAGACAAGTAAGAGGTGCAGATAATAAAACTAGTGCTCTAGAGGTGGATGTGGGCATAATTCTTGATCTGGAAACAAATGTGGGAAAAGTAATGAACATATCTATCTTACTAGCCCTTGCAGATTACCATGCCAACGCTAGTCGCGGTGCCATTAAGATAGTTCCTCATTTCAGGGATTCCAAGAAAGATGATGTTGAAGCAGCATCTGCTGGTAAATTTAGCTCCAAGATTTAGTTCTGTTAAACTAGCATGTCTTACTCTCTTTGCTTACGAGTCAGACATACTCTGGCAGTAGGTCATTCATGCACTATTTGCTTAAGATATTCTTTTTTTCTCTAAGATATTGGTTTTCCTATTTTAAAATAGATTTTCAGATAATTTCTTACAGTCTGATTGTGTATATTCAGCCATATACTTGCTAAAGGATGTCCAAGTGCAAGCTATCTTTGGGCCACAAATGTCTACACAAACTGATTTTGTGATTGACTTAGGGAACAGAATAAAAGTCCCTATCATTTCTCCAGCAACAAGTCCTTCACTCTCAGTCAAGGAAAATCCCTTTTTCATTAGAGGAGCACTTCCTTCTTCCAGCCAGACTAAAGCCATTGCAGCAATTGTTAGAAACTATGAGTGGAGGCAGGTTGTGATCATCTACGAGGATAGCTCCTACGGAACTGGGATAGTTCCACATCTGACTGATGCCTTACTGGAAATCAACACTTTAGTCTCCTATAGAAGTGTTATTTCTCCTTCAGCCAATGATGATGAAATCCTCAAGGAGTTATACAATTTGAACACAAAGCAGACCAGGGTATTCGTCGTGCACTTGCAACCATATCTTGCCTCACGCCTTTTTCTCAATGCCAAAGAAGCAGGGATGATGAGCAGTGGATATGCATGGATCATGACAGATGTGCTAACGAGTCTTCTGGACTCAGTAGATCATTCAGTCATTGAGTCATCAATGCAAGGTGTTCTTGGTATAAAACCTTATATTCCAAGATCAAATAAGCTTAACAATTATACGAGGAGATGGAGAAAGAGATTCCGTCAAGAGTATCCAGACATGGACCCAGTTGAACTCAATGTTTACGGGCTATGGGCATATGATAGCATCACCGCTTTAACAAAAGCAATAGCGAAAGTGGGCACTACTATTATCCCAAAATTCAAGAAAGCAGACACTAGAGAGAATTTAACGGACTTAGATGCACTTGGAACCTCAGAATTTGGATCTCTGCTCCTTGACTCTATGCAAAATACAACGCTAAAAACAGGCCTAAGTGGTGAATTCCGTATCATTGATGGAGAATTGCAGCTTTACCCATATGAGATTGTGAATATAATTGGGAAAGGAGAGAGAAGCGTTGGATTCTGGACAGAGAAGGATGGCATTTCACATAAACTGAAGATAAATGGTAAAACAGCTAAGAGTATGAATGAGCAACTAGCCGCCATCATTTGGCCTGGTGAATCTACTATTGTTCCGAGAGGCTGGGAAATACCCACAAGTGGGAAGAAGTTGAGGGTTGGAGTTCCTGTCAAAGGAGGGCTGGAGCAATTCATTAAAGTGGAAATAGATGCCAAAACACTAGCAGTAACTGCAACTGGTTTCATTCCAGATGTCTTCAAAGAAGTCATCCAATCTTTGCCATACGCCATCCCTTACGAATTTATTCCATTTCCAATAGATAGCCCCACTTCTCAAGACTATGATGATCTTGTTAACAAGGTCTCCTCAAAGGTAATATCCAATTCTTTTTTGAATTAACCTTTTTGGCTGAGTACCTTGCATGCTCCTTTCCAGGACTTCCATATCTACTTTCTTCTTTGACTGAGATCAACCATAAATACTAAAATATCATTGTTTACTTGAACCAGGAATATGATGCAGTTGTAGGTGATGTGACCATTTTAGCGAGCCGAGCCAAGTATGTGGATTTCACATTACCTTTTTCAGAGTCCGGTATTTCTGTTGTTGTGCCGGTAAGGAATGATGATAGAAAGAATGCTTGGATTTTCTTGAAACCTCTAAAGAGCGAGCTTTGGATAACAACAGGAGGATTCTTCATCTTCATTGGTTTTGTGGTTTGGGTACTTGAACATCGTGTAAACAAAGAGTTTCGAGGACCCAAACACAAGCAAGTTGGGATGATATTCTGGTTTTCCTTCTCAACTCTCGTTTTTGCTCATAGTAAGTCTCTAACACAAGGCAAATTATGTACGAAAAGCTTTAGGATTTATCCTTGTTTCTCAACAAATCATATATATGGCTGGTTGTTTCAGGAGAGAGGGTAACTAGTAACTTTACAAGATTTGTGCTGATTGTGTGGGTTTTCGTTGTTCTGGTGCTGACATCAAGTTATACAGCCAACTTAACATCTATGTTGACAGTGCAACAGCTCCAACCTTCTATAACTGACCTCAATGATCTCATCAAGAATGGAGAATATGTTGGGTACCAAGAAGGTTCCTTTGTCAAAGATGTCTTGAAGCACATGAAGTTTGACAGTTCCAAGTTCAGAAGTTATAGCACATTGGAAGAGTATAGTGATGCCCTCTCTAGAGGAAGTAAAAATGGAGGTGTAGGTGCAATTGTTGATGAACTACCTTATCTCAGACTCTTCCTCAACAAGTACTGCAGGAAGTATATTATGGTCGGTCCGACATACAAGGCTGCTGGCTTTGGATTCGTAAGAATGTCACACTCCAGTGATATTTCAGAATTATTTCACATTTGTTTAGAATGGTTTATGGTTTACTCAATAATTTAATCTTTTATTTCCCCCCAACTTCTGGCAGGCATTTCCAAAAGGATCTCCTTTGGTACCTGACGTCTCAAGAGCAGTCTTGCAGGTAATGGAAGGAGAGTTTATGAATAATATAATACAGAAATGGTTTGGGAATGAAACAGATTGTCCAAAGCAAGATGGAATGGCTATAGCATCTAGCCTCACACTAGATAGTTTTAAGGGCCTTTTCCTCATAGCTGGTGTATCAGCAGGCTCCGCTCTTCTCCTATTCTTCCTCATCTTCCTTTATCAGAATAGAGAAATCTTAGCCACTGATGATTCAGTGTGGCAAAAGCTTTCTGCAATAGCCAATGCCTTTGAAGAAGAGAAAGACAACTCTAATTCTATGTCAGAAGAGCAATCTGAAGGCAATGAAATCCAAACAGCTATGCTGTTTGCAGAAAGTGAAGCTTCTACTGAAATATTGCCCCACCTTCCTTTGCAAAGCCCAGAAATCAGAATTTCCGACGGCTTAGGAGCATCCCCTGCACTTGAAGGGTTCTCTACAACAGAACCTGGAACTCCAGTTCATGAAAACATCACAGGGACAACTGAAGAGAGATAAGCCAGGTTTAAAATTGTTAAACCATATTATATTTGCATTAAGAGGCTGTTCTAGAATTTAGACTTGGTGGGTTTTGCCTTCAACATCTTACAATTGAATTCCTTGCACTGTTGTAATATGAGTTCAAAATTAAATATTTATTGAATTATTAATCTTCTGCATATATTTACGTTCCATGTCAAAATTAAACTTCCGCACCAATTTAAGAATCCCTTTGAGTTATCAGAAAGGATCAGATTGTGTAATTATGAAATTCTGGAAGACAAATTTCTACCTATGAATATTTGAGAAGGGAGCCATTATTATCTTCCTCTGCGGAGTTGATTACTTAGATGATCACTCAATTAATAGTTACTTATCTTAGAAAATCATTTTGTTTGTTGATCTGTTACTGTCGTCCCGTCCATTTTAATGTGTTGTCGAAGAAAATTATCTTTTAAAATAATTATTAGTTGAGTAACCATCTGAAAAAGTCATTCCCGTCCATGTTTATGTGTTCTCTGCAGTGAGATATGTGACTGCCCCCTTCCTTGGAGGATGCCTTTGAGTCACGAGGGATCAAATATTTGTGGTTAAATGTGATCGTTATGAAGAAACAGTAGGAGATGCACACGCCGTTAGTTGACGGTAACAGAGAGAAAAGAAAAGAAGGGGCAGTTAGTTGATGGACCATTACCAAGAATTGTGAATAAGATTTCTCCAACTTAACTAGTATTTTGAGTTTGAGTAACTATGATATATAAGATTTCTCTAGCTTAGTATTAACTCTATTGCGAGTCTCGTCAATCAGGATTATGTCATCTCCAAATAGCATACACCATTTAGTATTTTTAGAAATCAAAATTACCCGAACACAAGTTCTCTAAGTAACATGTCCACCCCTAGGTATATATGATCATAGCAGATAACTATTATTATCCACCCATAGTTTTATGGATTATAAATAATGAAAGATTATAGGACCAGCATTGCATGTTAGACAACTTCAACATCATATACGTAACTTCCCAAGCAGCTTCCTCTTGCATTAACAATTACTCCCTTTCTGTTTTAAAAAGAATGACCTACTTTTCTGATTAGTCTGTTTAAAAAATAATGACCCCTTTCTTTTTTTGGCAACACTTTAATTTCAGTTTTTCATGTGACATGTTTTTAAGGCCACAAGATGAACATAACTTAATTTAGAACTACAAAATTGAAATGTCATATTTATTTTCTTTAATTCCGTGCCAAGTTAAACTAAGTTACTACTTCTGACCAATTTATAACTGAAAACGCATAAACTAAAGATTACTAGCTACAGTGGCCTCTTCTACTTACTGGTTTAATTGTAGAATTTATAGCTGAGCTAAATTTGTCAACTTTCTATGCCTTTAGCCAAAATATGGGAAGTCCTTTCAATATAGAAAAACTAAATAATTAAACATACTTCACTATCATATATTCTGTACTTTCAAAATATTACATATTTTATCTCTAATTAAGAGTTTCCTACCATATATTAAGGGAAATACACTTAGATACATGCATTTTTGCTACCAGATACATAAAAGTAGGGAGAGAGGCTAGCGAATTCGTTATGTATCCTAGATACATGTGAATCACACTATATACACACTAGATACATTTATGTGTATGTATGTTGGATACCAGATACATAGGAGAGTGACAAGGGAGAAAGGTGAGCAAAATTTGTTATGTATCCCAGATACATGCGAATCCACTTAGATACAATATATCTAGAGCAAATTACACGTAATTTTGACCCTAAGTATCCTCAGATACATGTATCTGAACGTTCGGACACACCAAAATCTGGTAAGATACATAATATTGCAAACTAGAGTGTATCTAAATAATTAGCTTCTAAACTAATAGGATTCATGTAAGTTCCCCTTCAATATATCCTCTAGATAGTAAACACAAAAAGTTATTGGGTATTGGGGGAATGAGTACCAATCAATTTTGTCATTTTATTTAGTCAAACTTGAGGGGTAGTATGCTTACTAGCTGTGCGGTTGTAGCATATGTGAAAAGTCCTCACTTTCAATAATCAAACGAATACTTGATTTTCAACCATTTGTTCTTTTGACTTTTCTTTCTGCATTTATGGAGTTTGGTCTTATTAATTATAGGAAAATTTATCATTCTGAATGGTGGTTATCTTGCACAAACACAACTGCTTGTTGCCCAACTCTCAGACTACTTGCTACCAGAGCTTTTACAAATGCATAATCCAAGATGCCACTTTCTAATTCTTTTCATTCAACTTATCTCCATCATTAGCTTTTGCCACTATGTAATTCCAATAAGAGGTGAAGATAATAACACTAGTGCTGTAAAGGTGGATGTGGGTATAATTCTTGATTTGGAAACAGATGTGGGAAAAGTAATGCATATATCTATCTTACTAGCACTTGAAGATTATTATGCCAACGCTAGTCGCGGTGCCATAAGGATAGTTCCTCATATCAAGGATTCCAAGAAAGATGATGTTGAAGCAACATCTGCTGGTAAATTCAGTTCCATGATTTACTTCTGTTAAACTAGCATGCATATCTTACTTTGGGTAAATTCTTATTGTCTGATTGTGTATGTGCAGCCATATACTTGCTAAAGGATGTCCAAGTGCAAGCTATCTTTGGGCCACAAATGTCTACACAAACTGATTTTGTGATTGACTTAGGGAACAGAGTAAAAGTCCCTATCATTTCTCCAGCAACAAGTCCTTCACTTTCAGTCAAGGAAAATCCCTTCTTCATCAGAGCAGCACTTCCTTCTTCCAGCCAGACTAAGGCCATTGCAGCACTTGTTAAAAACTTTGATTGGAGGGAGGTTGTGGTAATCTATGAGGATAGCCTCTATGGGTCCGGGATAGTTCCACATTTGACTGATGCCTTACTGGAAATCAGCACTTTAGTCTCCTATAGAAGTGTTATTTCTCCTTCAGCCAATGATGATCAAATTCTCAAGGAGTTATACAATTTGAATACAAAGCAGACCAGGGTGTTCGTCGTGCACTTGCGTCCACATCTTGCCTCCCGCCTTTTTCTCAAGGCCAAAGAAGCAGGGATGATGAGCAGTGGATATGCATGGATTATCACAGATGTGCTAACGAGTCTTCTGGACTTGGTAGATCATTCAGTGATTGAGTCATCAATGCAAGGTGTTCTTGGTATAAAACCTTACATTCCAAAATCAAATCAGCTTGACAATTACACGAAGAGATGGAGAAAGAGATTCCGTCAAGAGTATCCAGACATGGACCAAATAGAACTCAATGCTTTCGGGCTATGGGCATACGATGGCATCACCTTATTAGCAGAAGCAGTAGAGAAATTGGGCACTACTGCTATCCCAAAATTAAAGAAACCAAACACTAGAGAGAACTTAACAGACTTAGACGCACTTGGAACGTCAGAAGTGGGATTTCAGCTCATTGACTCTATGCGAAACACAGTGCTAAAACAAGGATTAAGTGGTGATTACCGTATCATCGATGGAGAACTGCAGCCATTCCCATATCAGATTGTGAATATAATTGGGAAAGGAGAGAAAAGCATTGGATTTTGGACGGAGAAGGATGACATTTCGTGTAAACTGAAGATGAATGTTGAAACAGCAGCCAAGTGTAATAATAAGCAACTAGGAGCCATTTTTTGGCCTGGTGAATCAACTATTGTTCCAAGAGGCTGGGAAATGCCCACAAGTGGGAAGAAGTTAAGGATTGGAGTTCCTCTCAAAGGAGGGCTGGAGCAACTCATTAAAGTGGAAAGAGATTCAAAAACACAAGCAGTAACAGCAACTGGTTTCTGTGCAGATGTCTTCAAAGAAGTCATCCTATCTTTGCCATATGCTCTCCCTTACGAATTTATTCCATTTCCAATACAAGATCCCCTCACTCTTCCAGACTATGATGATCTTGTTCACAAGATCACTTCTCAGGTAACTGTTCCAATAAACCTCTTAGGCTCTATATCTTACTAACATGGTCCTTTTTGGGACTTCCATATCTATTTTCTGCTATTACAATCAACTATACATACTGGAATAATCATTGTTTGCTTGAACCAGGACTATGATGCAGTTGTAGGTGATGTGACCATTTTAGCGAGCCGGTCAGAGTATGTGGATTTCACATTACCTTTTATAGAGTCGGGTATTTCTGTAGTTGTGCCAGTAAGGGATAATGAGAGGAGGGATGCTTGGATTTTCTTGAAACCTCTAAAGAGCGAGCTTTGGATAACAACCGGAGCATTCTTTGTTTTCATTGGTTTTGTGGTTTGGGTACTCGAACATCGTGTAAACAAAGAGTTCCGAGGACCCAAACGCAAGCAAGTTGGGATGATATTTTGGTTTTCCTTCTCAACTCTCGTTTTTGCTCATAGTAAGACGCTAACTCAAAGCATATTATTATATACGAAAGATATAGGATTTTTCCTTGTGTCTCAACAAATCATATATATGGCTGATTGCTGCAGGAGAGAAGGTAACAAGTAACTTAACAAGATTTGTGCTGATAGTGTGGGTTTTTGTGGTTCTGGTGCTGACATCAAGTTATACAGCCAGCTTAACATCTATGTTGACACTGCAACAGCTCCAACCTACTATAACAGACCTCAATGATCTCATCAAGAATGGAGAATATGTTGGATACCAAGAAGGTTCCTTTGTCAAAGACGTCTTCATAAAGCGCATGAAATTTGACAGCTCCAAGTTCAGAAGTTATATCACATTGGAAGATTATGATGATGCCCTCTCAAGAGGGAGCAAAAATGGAGGTGTAGGTGCAATTGTTGATGAACTACCTTATATCAGACTCTTCCTCAACAAGTACTGCAGGAAGTATATTATGGTCGGCCAGACATACAAGGCTGCCGGCTTTGGGTTTGTAAGATTGTCACACTCCACCGATGTTTCAGACAGTGTTTACATATATTTAGAATGGTTTGTTGTTTGCTCAATGATCTAATCTTTTATTTTCTCTCAACTTATTGCAGGCATTTCCAAAAGGATCTCCTTTGGTACCTGACGTCTCGAGAGCAGTATTGAAGGTGATGGAGGGAGAGTTTATGAATAACATAATACAGAAATGGTTTGGGAATGAAACAGATTGTCCACAGAAAGATGAAACGGCTATAACATCTGATAGCCTCACGTTAGATAGTTTTAAGGGACTTTTCCTCATAGCTAGTGTATCAGCAGGCTCAGCTCTTCTCCTATTCTTCCTCAACTTCCTTTATCAGAATAGAGAAATCTTAGTCACTGATGATTCAATATGGCAAAAGCTTACTGCAATTGCAAAAGTCTTTGATCAAGAGAAAGACGGCTCTAATTCTACGTCAGAAGAGCCATCTGAAAGCAATGGAAGCAATGCACCTAATATGCTCGCAGCAAGTGAAGCTTCTCCTGAGATATTGCCTGACCTTCCTTCGCAAAGCCCAGAAATCAGAATTTCCGACGGACTAGGAGCATCCCCTGCTGCTGAAGGGTTCTCTACAACAGAACCTGGAACTCCAGTTCATGAAACCATTACAGGCACAATTGAAGAAAGATGACACATATAGCTACTACCATAATTGTGACACACCTGAATATGGCCCTATAAGAGATTGTACAGAGATGAGCTAACTTTAGGGTTAGTTAAACCAGATTACATTATATCTTTGTTACTCTTGGCTAGAATATTAGCATCAAGAGGTGGCTCCAGGATTCCATTTGATGGATTTAACCCTTACTTTTTCTTAGTGGTTTCTTTTCAATCTTATTATTACTCATAGAATGTATGTGTCTACTAACAGTCAATGGACAGAAAAATTGTGCAGAAAATAAATAACTCAAAGTAAAACAAATACAAGAGTTTTACGTGGAAAGCCCCTTGCTCAAGGGGAAAAAACCATGGTCTGTCTCACAGGATTTAACCCAACTCAATTATCATTAAAGGAGCAAAACTTCATATTACAAACTCTTGTAACCTAGGAATGAAACTCTTAATCCTTCCCCCTCATAGTAACAACTCTATTACTCAAACACTAAGCAATAACTCTATTGTCCACTAAACCAACTAGCTCTAGTTGATCTAGAATTCAAGAATACAACGTAACTAACTCTAGCTATAACTCGGAATACTCAGAAAAAAACTTCAAATGATCTGATTCCTTTATAACTTGGGAATAGATCTTACAAGTATAAGCACAGAAATATAAACCCTAAAAACAACTAAGAACGATGATAACTCTATCGAGAAATATTTCCTTGAGAGAATGACTTTTGCTATTGTGAATTTTAATATTGCAAAAACTTGGGTTTGTGTCAATGTCGAAGAGACGTATTATAGGATGGACACAAACTCTTGGAGCAATGCCATTGGCTGAGAGTCTGCTGCAAAATACGCACACCAACCACAACAGGTGTTGCAGGTTGCAGCTTTTAGACCGCTGTTTTTTTTCATGTACGGAACTCTCAGTCTCTCCTGGAATCTGGCCCCTCGTTAGATCCCAAAGTTTGTTAAATCATCAAAATTTTAGAGACAATTTAAATAACAATTAGTACCTTGTTTTGTCTTCACTACTTATGTAGAGGATATAATTCAATGAAACCATATCATATATATTTCTTTCATTATGTGCAAATAATGTTTGCAGAAACCAAAAATATTGCAAACTAGTGCTGTTAACAATTTAATAATAATGTTACCTATCTAAAAAACATTGCAAATTAAAAAGAAAAACAAGTTTAAAAGATAATAGACAGGGTTATATGTTATTGTGATCATAGCAGAAAACGACCACAGTAAATAATCATAAATAATGGAACATTATAGGATCACCTCAACTACATGGAAAATAACTTCAACATCATACACGTAACTTCCCGAGCAGCTTCCTCTTGCATTAACAATTACTCTCTTCGTCTCATTTTATGTGGCACCGTTTGACTTGACACGGTATTTAGGAAAAAAAGAAAGACTTTTAAACTTGTGATCTAAAACAATCCTTAGAAATTTGTGTAGTTATAAATTATTTCATTAAAGGTTAAAAGGAAAATTTAAAGTGAAATTTTTTCTAGGGAAAAGACTTAAATATGTCATCGAACTTTAAAAAAAGGCTCATCAATGTCATCCGTTAAAAAATTGGCTCATCTATGCTTTTTTTTTTTGAGAAAAAACTCATTCATGTCATTATTTGTTAACTGAAATGGCATAGATGAAGCAAACTTTTAACGGATGACATAAATGAGCCTTTTTACAAAGCTCGATGTCATATTTGAACCTTTTTCCTTTTAAAGAAATGATTTAATTAATGACGTGGTCAAATCATAATTGTCCACGTGTATAGAATGATTTTGCAAAATCAAAATTATTTTTAGTTAACAATAAATGGTATAGATGAACCTTTTCTCAAATAAAAATGACATAAATGAGTCAAACTTTTAACTAATGACATAAATGAGTCATTCAAATTTTAATGGCATATTGGGAAGAAAGGAGTATATATATATATTGAGACAATGACATTGACACCTACATAATACCCAACCATCCTCATTCCAAGATTCCATCTCCAAGTTGGGTATGTTTACTTTGTTTGGTTTTGCAACTTGTAAGCAAGTTAATACAAAAAATTTAAAGGCGGTATAGGCACAAATATGGCTTAGTAGGTAAGGGATTACTTTTTTATTAAGAAAATGTGGACTTTACCTTTTTCAGAGTTCGGAGCTAAAAGGGAAAAAAAGTTAATAAAAAAGTCCAAAAGGGCAGAAAATTCAGTTAAGAACCAAAAGGGCAATATTTTAACGCCCAAATCAACGTCGTTGGAATCAGGTCAAATTGGGTAAGACTCAAATATTTGAGCCTTGTAAGGCACACCGATGTCAGCATCTTGCCCGGCGGCTGCGCCTTACAAGGCGCATACAATTTGAGCCTTCCTTATAATTAAGAAAAAAGTTTTTTCATTGCTTTTTAATTTAAAATTAAAAAAAAAAGTTTCTTCATTGTTTCTTTTTTTGGAAGTTAAAATTTTAAAAAAAAACGGCTTTTCATTGCTTTTTTTTTTTTTTGGGAAAATTGTATATAATAGCAAACTATTAATTCAAATTAAATGTTATAACCATAGTTTGATTTAATTGTATCACATAGCAAACTGTTGCTATTTCGCCTCTCTCCTGGTGAATCTCGATCGCCACTCTCGTTCTCTCCCTCGCCTCTCTCGTTTTTATACAAAACGCAAATGTATAAAATGCATTTGTGTTTGTATAAAGCGAGAGAAAATTGTATATATACATATATTTTCGTTTCCCTCTCTCCCCTCTCCCAGATCTCGCTCGCCACTCTCCCAAATCTCGCTCGTTCACTCGTCTCTCTCACTTATACAAAAACGTAAATGTTTAAAATGCATTTGCGTTTGTATAAAGCGAGAGAAAATTGTATATATACATATATTTTCGTTCCCCTCTCTCTCCTCTCCCAGATCTCGGTCGCTCACTCGCCTCTCTCACTTTATACAAACACAAATGTATACATTGTGTTTGTATAAAGCGAGAGAAAATTGTATATACAAATACAAATGCATATATTTTTGTCCTATACACTTATGATTATACAAATATGATCTTCTCCTGCCCAATTTTCTTTTGTCTTTATCTCTTTCTCGCTTTATACAAACACATATTATATAATTGATCTTTTGTATATGTATACCAAAATTATACAACTGCTTTCTTTTGTATATGTATAGCAAAATATACATATTTATGTTTGCTATGAATCGCAATTATGCAAACTATAGCTATAGCATACAAATATGATTTTTATGTTTGCTATATGTGAAAGTTGCTCTCTCTTTTTTTGGAAGTTAAAATTTTTTTAAAAAAATGTTTTGTCATTGCTTTTTTTTATGGAAGTTAAAATTTGAAAATAAAAACGTTTTTTCATTGCTTTTTTTTTTTGGAAGTTAAAATTTAAAAAAAAAAACATTTTTTCATTGCTTTTTTTGGAAGTTAAAATTAAAAAAAGAAACATTTTTCATTGCTTTTTTTTTGGAAGTTAAAATTTTTAAAAAAATGTTTTTTCATTGCTTTTTTTTGGAAGTTTACATGTAATTTTTTTTTTTAAAAAAAATAACGTTTTTTAAAAATTTTTACTTCCAAAAAAAAGCAATGAAAAAACGTTTTTTTTAAAAAATAATTTAACTTCCATAAAAAAGCAATGAAAATACGTTGTTTTTTTTAATTTTAACTTCCAAAATTAAAAGCAATTAATTTTTTTTTAATTATTAGGAAGGCTCAAATTGTATGCACCCTCGTCTTACAAGACGCTGACAGCGGTGCGCCTTACAAGGCGCATAGAAATTTGAGCATTACCCAATTTGACCTGATTCCAACGACGTTAATTTGGGCGTTAAAATATTGCCCTTTTGATTCTCTCTTTAACTCCTCACCTCCATCTTCTCCCTTTCTTTCCTTTCACGTCTTTTTTTTTAATTCTTCATCATTTTCTTCCTCACTTTTTTTTTTTTTTTAAATATAGATCAGTAAATTTTTCAAATCAGTTTTTTCACTCATGAATTTTATTTATCTAATTATTTCGATATCATTTAAATATACATATCAATTTTATTATATCAACAATATAAAAGGAATACGTAAAACCAAAGCCAAACCAAGTAGTATCAATTTTCAAAATTTAAAACTAAATCTAACCAAACCAAACTAAACCAAATATCAGTTTTTTTAATTGATTTAATTCAAATTATGGTTCGGTTTAATTTTTTAACCATAATCCTGAACGGCCTACAAGTTGTGCCTCTACCACCATAAAGTTTTATACTACTGACCTATTCTAAACTGAAACCGTGTAAGTAAACTAAAGATTACTAGTCATAGCTACCCTTTGTCCAAGTCATAGAAACAATGGTCTCTTCTACTTATTTGTAACTGGGCTAGCTCTAATCTGAACTTTCACCATGACTTAGCCAAATTATGGGAAGTCCTTTTAGTAGCCTCTAGATAGTCAGCCAATGAATACAAAAACTTCATTGGGTATTGGGAGAATGAGTACCAATCAATTTTGTCACTATGTTCATTTAGTCATTTATTGATTTGGTCAAAACTGAGGAGGCTTTACTAGCTTGTGTGTGAAAAGTCCTCTTTCTTTAATGATCAAACTAGTAATATTTTAAACCTTTGAAAACTTTGACTTTTCTTTCTGCAGTTATGAGGTTTGGTCTTATTTAATTATAGAAAAGTTATAGTTAAGATACACATCTCTGAATGGTAGTATTGCACTAGCACAACTGCTTCTTGTCCAACTCTCATATTACTTTCTACAAGAGTTTTTCAAATGCATAATCCAAGATGCAGATTCCTAATTATTTTCATTCAACTTGTTTCCATTATTAGCTCTTGCCACTATGTAATTCGAATAAGAGGTGAGGATAGTAACAATAGTGCTGTAAAGGTGGATGTGGGCATAATTCTTGATTTGGAAACACAAGTGGGAAAAGTAATGCACATATCAATCTTACTAGCTCTTGCAGATTATCATGCCAACACTAGTCGCGGTGCCATATGGATAGTTCCTCATATCAGGGATTCAAAGAAAGATGATGTTGAAGCAGCATCAGCTGGTAAATTCAGTTCCAAGCTTTACCTATGTTAAACTAGCATTACCTTTTTCTCTTTGCTTCAAAAGATTCACTTTTTCTCTAAGATATTACTTTTCCTATTTTGAAAGAGATGTTCAAACAATTACTTATAGTCTGATTGTGTATGTGCAGCCATATACTTGCTAAAGGATGTCCAAGTGCAAGCTATCTTTGGGCCACAAATGTCTACACAAACTGATTTTGTGATTGACTTAGGGAACAGAGTAAGAGTTCCTATAATATCTCCAGCAACTAGTCCTTCACTTTCAGTCAAGGAAAATCCCTTCTTCATCAGAGGAGCACTTCCTTCTTCCAGCCAGACTAAAGCCATTGCTGCAATTGTTAAAAACTATCATTGGAGGGAGGTTGTAGTAATCTATGAGGAAAGCCCCTATGGAACCGGGATACTTCCATATTTGACTGATGCCTTGCTGGAAATCAATACTTTAGTCTCCTATAGAAGTGGTATTTCTCCTTCAGCCAATGATGATCAAATCATCAGGGAGCTATACAAGTTGAAGACAATGCAGACCAGGGTGTTCATTGTGCACTTGCAAGAAAATCTTGCCTCCCGCCTTTTCCTCAAGGCCAAAGAAGCTGGGATGATGAACAGTGGATATGCATGGATCATCACAGATGTGCTAACGAGTCTTCTGGACCTGGTAGATACTTCAGTAGTTGAGTCATCCATGCAAGGTGTTCTGGGTGTAAAATCTTATGTTCCAAGATCAAATGAGCTTGACATGTTCACCAAGAGATGGAGAAAGAGATTTCGTCAAGAGTATCCAGATATGGACCAAGTAGAACTCAATGTTTTCGGTCTATGGGCATATGATAGCACCACCTTATTAGCAGAAGCAGTAGAGAAAGTGGGCACTACTGCTATCCCAAAATTAAGGAAACCAGACACTAGAGAGAACATAACAGACCTAGATGCACTTGGAACCTCAGAAGTGGGATCTCTGCTAATTGACTCTTTGAAAAACACAGAGCTAAAACCAGGACTAAGTGGTGATTTCCGTATCGTTGATAGAGAACTGCAGCCATCCCCATATCAGATCGTGAATATAATTGGGAAAGGAGAGAAAAGCGTTGGATTCTGGACAGAGAAGGATGGCATTTCGCATAAACTGAAGATGAATGGTAAAACAGCTAAAACTAATAATAAGCAACTAGGGGTCATCATTTGGCCTGGTGAATCTACTATTGTTCCGAGAGGCTGGGAAATACCCACAAGTGGGAAGAAGTTAAGGGTTGGAGTTCCTGACAAAGGAGGGCTGGAACAATTCATTAAAGTGGAAAGAAATCCAAAGACACAAGCAGTAATTGCAACTGGTTTAGGTCCAGATGTCTTCAAAGAAGTCATCCTATCTTTGCCATATGCTGTCCCTTACGAATTTATTCCATTTCCAATAGCACATAGCCCAACTTCTCAAAACTATGATGATCTTGTTCACAAGATCACTTCTAAGGTAAAATAACTCACTTACATGCTCCTTTTTTGGACTTCTTATCTATGTCCTGCTTTTGCGACCAACAATAAATACTGAAATAATCAATGTTTGCTTGAACCAGGAATATGATGCAGTTGTAGGTGATATTACCATTTTAGCAAGCCGATCTGAGTATGTAGATTTCACATTACCTTTTTCAGAGTCGAGTATTTCTACAGTTGTGCCTGTAAGGAATGATGATAGGAAGAACGCTTGGATCTTCTTGAAACCTTTAAAGACCGAGCTGTGGATAGCAACCGGAGCATTCTTCGTCTTCATTGGTTTTGTGGTTTGGGTACTCGAACATCGTGTAAACAAAGATTTTCGAGGACCCAAACGCAAGCAAGTTGGGATGATATTTTGGTTTTCCTTCTCAACTCTCGTTTTTGCTCATAGTAAGTCTCTAACTCAAATCAAATTATGGACCAAAAGTTTAAGATTTCTCCTTGTTTCTCAACAAATCCTATATATGACTGGTTGTTGCAGAAGAGAAGATAACAAGTAACTTATCAAGATTTGTGCTGATTGTGTGGGTTTTCGTGGTTCTGGTGCTGACATCAAGCTATACAGCCAGCTTAACATCTATGTTAACAGTGCAACAGCTTCAACCTACTATAACAGACCTCAATGATCTCATCAAGAATGGAGAATATGTAGGGTACCAAAAAGGTTCCTTTGTCAAAGACGTCTTGACACGCATGAAATTTGACAGCTCCAAATTTAGGAGCTATAGCACATTGGAAGAGTATAATGATGCACTCTCAAGAGGTAGTAAAAATGGAGGTGTTGGTGCAATTGTTGATGAACTACCTTATCTCAGACTCTTGCTCAACAAATACTGCAGGAAGTATATTATGATTGGTCCGACATACAAGGCTGCCGGCTTTGGATTTGTAAGATTGTTGTACTTAACTGATGTTTCAGCAAGTGTTAACATTTATTTTAGAGTGGTTAGTGGTTTACTCAATGATCTAATCTTTAATTTTCCCACAACTTGTTGCAGGCATTTCCAAAAGGATCTCCTTTGGTACCTGACGTCTCAAGAGCAGTCTTGAAGGTGATAGAGGGAGAGACTATGAATAACATAATTCAGAAATGGTTTGGGAATGAAACAGATTGTCCAAAGCAAGATGGAATGGCTATAGCATCTAGCCTCACGCTCGATAGATTTAAGGGCCTTTTCCTCATAGCTGGTGTATCAGCAGGCTCCGCTCTTCTCCTATTCTTCATCATCTTCCTTTATCAGAATAGAGAAATCTTAGCCACTGATGATTCAATAGGAAAAAAGCTTTGTGCAATAGCAAAAGTCTTTGATTTAAAGAGAGACACCTCTAATTCTATGTCAAAAAAGCCATCTGAAGGGAATGAAAGCCTAACGGCTACAGTGTTTGCAGAAAGTGAAGCTTCTATTGAATTATCGCCCAACCTTCCTTTGCAAAGCCCAGAAATCGGAATCTCCGATGGCCTAGGAGAATCCCCTGCTTCTGAAGGGTTCTCTACAACAGAACCTGGAACTCCAGTTCCTGAAACAATGTCAGGCACGATTGAAGAAAGATGACACATATAGCTGCTAACATAATTGTGACACACCTGAATAGGGCCCTACAAGAGATTGTACAGAGATGAACTAGCTTTAGGGTTAGTTAAATCAGATTACATTATTTCTTTGTCACTCTTGGCCATAATATTAGCATCAAGAGGTGGCCTCTAGGATTCCATTAGATGGATTCAACCCTTACTTTTTCTTAGTTGTTTCTTTAGCAATTTTATGTTCACTTTGTTTTTTTCATCACTACTTATGTTGTTGTTGTTGTACTTATGTTGGGAATATAATTAAAAGAAGTTATATGTGTGGCATGAAAGAATTCAATACATGCATCCGTTTTCAAGAAATTCAAATGAGGTAGTTTTGTTATGTTACAATAATAGAACAAAAACAACAAAATCAACACATAAGATGCTAAATTATTTTTAAATTACATAATTCTTATATAGAATATGAAATAATGGGGCTATATGTGAATAACCACATGAGAGATTTGTGCAATGTTTTGATAACAAAGAGCAATCTGCAAATCCCAAATGCAATAAGAAAGAAAGATATAGTAAGTAGTAAATTTATAATGCAGGTCCTAGAACTAGCCTAGAGGATAAGAACATCCGAAGCAATTAGCAGATAACGACCATAGTTACAGATCATAAATGAGGAAAGGTTTTAGGATTACTGCTACATGGAAGAGAAACAGTAATATGTTCAGTTACGCAGGGCGGATGGCGAATATAAGTATAAGACTTGCATTTTCGACACGGATCATAAATGTATATGTGACAAATCACTAAAATTTTAATAAATAATAGAACATGAACCCATAATTTCAAAGTGTAATGGGCTCAATGGTAAGAACCTAAATATTGAACCCATCTAATCAGAATCTTATATCCCATCTGCTTCAACATATATCATAGGCAACTTCCCTAGCAGTTTCCTCTTGCACTAACAATAACAGTGTCAATGAGCCAATCAAGGGCGGGAGAGTGTTCACCCAAACCCCCTCGACAAAAAATTAAAATGTATATATAGGATATATTTTCTATGTTTATGTACATATATAAATTGTGAATCCCCTAAATAACATGCAAAAGGTTAGCTCCACAATTCAGGAAATTCAAAATACACCCCAATGTCCAAGGTTCAATTCTCAAGGACTGCATTATCTTTTACATTTTTATTTTTCGAAACTCTCAGAGTGAAAATCTTGAATCAGCATGCCACTAGAGCCAATGGTGGTGGTTGTTTCATTATTGAGTGTCCAAGGAAGTTAATACTTTTTACATTTTTATTTACAAATCCCTCGAATGAAAATCCTAGATCGGCCACTCAATCCAATAGTGGGTGTTGTTTCATTATTTGGTGTCCAAGCAAGTTACTAATGACCAAGTATAAACAGGAACCATGTAAAATAAGCACCATTCCAAGGTCAACCAAATGAGTTTTTGTCACTGTTCGTTTTGTCAGTTTTTTATTGGGTCAAATTGAGGAGGAAACTTACTAGTTTAGAATGCATGAAAAGTCCTCTCTCAATTCTTCTTTTGGAAATTTTATCTTTGACTTTTCTTTCTACATTGCCTTATTATAGTTTTGTAAGGTATTTACTGGTCCAAGTATATGAAGTTCCCAGATTCTGAAACCATATATCTAGATGCCACATAGTTAAGAGATTTTTAGACACATCTCTAGAAGGTGGTTAATTACTTGCACAAGCAGAATTGCTTCTTTCCCAACTCTCAGACTACTTGCTACCAGAGTTTTTCAAATGCAAAATCAAAGATACTACTGCCTAATTCTCTTCATTCAACTTGTCTCCATTATTAGCTTTTGCCACTATGTAATTCCAATAAGAGGTGAAGATGAAACTAGTGTTGTAAAGGTGGATGTGGGTATAGTTCTTGATATGGAAACAGTTGTGGCAAAAGTAATGCACATATCTATCTTACTAGCTCTTGAAGATTACCATGCCGCCGCTAGTCCCAGAGCTATTAGGATAGTCCCTCACTTGAGGGATTCCAAGAAAGATGATGTTGAGGCAGCATCTGCAGGTAAATTAATTCAGCTCCATGATTTACTTCTGTTAAGCTAGCATATCTTTCTCTCTTTTCTTCTTTTTTCCCTTTGGTTTTCTGTTCAGACGATTTCTTATAGTCTGATTGTGTATGTGCAGCCATATACTTGCTAAAGGATGTTCAAGTACAAGCCATCTTTGGGCCACAAATGTCTACACAAACTGATTTTGTGATTGACTTAGGGAACCGAGTAAAGGTCCCTATCATTTCTCCAGCAACAAGTCCTTCACTTTCCGTCAAGGAAAATCCCTTCTTCATCAGAGGAGCACTTCCTTCTTCCAGCCAGACTAAAGCCATAGCGGCTTAAAAACTATAATTGGAGGGAGGTTGTAGTAATCTATGAGGATAACCCCTATGGAAGCGGGATACTTCCACATTTGACAGATGCCTTGCTGGAAAACAGCACTTTAGTCTCCTATAGTAGTGGTATTTCTCCTTCAGACAGTGATGACCAAATCCTCAGGGAGCTGTACAAGTTGAATACACTGCAGACCAGGGTGTTCATTGTGCACTTACAATCATCTCTTGCCTCCCGCCTTTTCTTCAAGGCCAAAGAAGCCGGGATGATGAGCAATGGATATGCATGGATAATCACAGATGTGCTAACAAGTCTTCTGGACCTGGTAGATCCTTCAGTAATTGAGTTATCAATGCAAGGTGTTCTGGGTGTAAAATCTTATGTTCCAAGATCAAATGAGCTTGACATGTTCACCAAGAGATGGAGAAAGAGATTTCGTCAAGTGTATCCAGACATGGATCCAGTTGAACTCAATGTTTTTGGGCTATCGGCATATGATAGCATCACCGCATTAGCAAAAGCAGTAGTGGAAATGGGCAGCACTGCTATCCCAAAATTCAAGAAATCAGACACTAGAGAGAACTTAACAGACCTAGATGCACTTGGAACCTCAGAATTGGGATCTCTGCTCCTTGACTCTATGCAAAACACAGTGCTAAAAACAGCACTAAGTGGTGAATTCCGTCTCATCAATGGAGAATTGCATCCATCTCCATATCAAATTGTGAATATAGTTGGGACAGGACAGAGAAGCGTTGGATTCTGGAAGGAGAAGGATGGGATTTCATATAAACTGGAGATAGATGGTAAAACAGCTAAGAGTAATAATAAGCAACTAGGAGCCATCATTTGGCCCGCTGAATCTACGATTTCTCCGAGAGGCTGGGAAATACTCACAAGCGGGAAGAAGCTAAGGATTGGAGTTCCTGTCAAAAGAGGGCTGCAGGAATTCATTAAAGTGGAAAGAGATTCAAAAACACAAGCAGTTACTGCAACTGGTTTCTGTGCAGATGTCTTCAAAGAAGTCATCCAATCTTTGCCTTATGCTGTCCCTTACGAATTTGTTCCAGTTCCAATAACACGTAGCCCCAATTCTCCAGGATATGATGATCTTGCTTATAAGCTCTTTTTTAAGGTAATATCTAATCCTTGTTTGAGTTAGCCTCTTTGGCGGAATACCTTACCCACATGCTCCCTTTGGATTTTCTTATTTTGCTTTTTCTTTGGCAAAAGCACTGAACCAACCATTGTTCACTTAAACCAGAAACATGATGCAGTTATAGGTGACGTGACCATTACAGCGAACCGATCCAAGTATGTGGATTTCACGTTACCTTTTACAGAGTCGGGTATTTCTGCAGTTGTACCAGTAAAGGATGATGACAGGAAGAGTGCTTGGATTTTCGTGAAACCTCTAAAGAGAGAGCTTTGGATGACAACTGGAGCATTCTTCATTTTCATTGGTTTTGTTGTGTGGGTACTGGAGCATCGTGTAAACGAAGAGTTTCGAGGACCCAAATGCAAGCAAGTTGGGATGATATTATGGTTTTCCTTCTCAACTCTCGTTTTTGCTCATAGTAAGTCTCAAACTCAAAGCAAATTATAGACTAGAACTTTAGAATTTCTCAACAAATCATATATATGGCTGGTTATTGCAGGAGAGAGGGTAACAAGTAACTTAACAAGATTTGTGCTGATTGTGTGGGTTTTCGTGGTTCTGGTGCTGACATCGAGTTATACAGCCAGCTTAACATCTATGTTAACAGCACAAAAGCTTCAACCTACTGTAACAGACCTCAATGATCTCATCAAGAATGGAGAATATGTAGGGTACCAAAAAGGTTCCTTTGTCAAAGACATCTTGAAGGGCATGCAGTTTGACAGCTCCAAATTTAGGAGTTATAGCACATTGGAAGAGTATAATGATGCACTCTCAAGGGGAAGTAAAAATGGAGGTGTAGGTGCAATTGTTGATGAACTACCTTATCTCAGACTCTTCCTCAATAAATACTGCAGGAAGTATACTATGGTTGGTCCAACTTACAAGACTGCTGGTTTTGGATTTGTAAGATTTTGTGCCTGGAAATGTTCCGTAATTGAAATTATACTATCCACGGTAGTTTGCTCAATCTAATCTTATATTATCCCGCAACTTCTTACAGGCATTTCCAAAAGGATCACCTCTGGTACCTGATGTATCAAGAGCAGTCTTGAAGGTGATGGAGGGAGATATGAATAACATAATACAGAAATGGTTTGGGAATAAAACAGATTGTCCACAGAAAGATATAATGGATATAACATCTGATAGCCTCGCACTTGACAGTTTTAAGGGACTTTTCCTCATAGCTGGTCTATCAGCAGGTTCCGCTCTTCTCCTATTCTTCCTCAACTTGCTTTATCAGAATAGAGAAATCTTAGCCACTAATGATTCAATCTGGATAAAACTTTCTGCAATAGCAAAAGTTTTTGGTGAAGAGAAAGACAACTCTAATGTTAAGTCAGAAAATCCATCTGAAGGCAATGTTAGACAAACGGCTACACTGTTCGCAGCAAGTGAAACTTCCCCTGAAGTATTGCCCGACCTTCCTTTTCAAAGCCTAGACATCAGAATTTCCGACTGCCTAGGAGCATCCCCTGCACCTGAATGGTTCTCTACAACAGAACCTGGAACTCCAGTTCATGAAAACTAAAGAGAGATTGAATAGAGCCCTACAAGAGATTGTACAGAGATGAGCTAACTTTACGGTTAGTTTGACCAGAAGACATTAAAACCGTCTCTCTTGGCCATAATATTTGTATGGCAAAATACTTAACTATGCCTTTAACTTGGTCTCATTTCACATTTATGCTTTCCAATTTTTGGTGTGCACAAGTAGGCACTTAGTTGTATAAAGTTGAACAAGTAGTCACATGAGTCTTACGTGGCATTATCCATTAGGACCACCATGTAGGATGCAAATTGCCATGTAAGATGCCACATTGGACGTTGGTGTTTATTTGTTCAACTTTTTACAAGTTTAAGTGTCTATTTGGGTACATCCAAAGTTGGAGGGCATAAATATGAGTTGATGCCAAGTTAAAGAACATATTCATGTATTATCTATTTGTATCAAGAGCTGGCTGTAGAATTTAGATATGATGGGTTCAACATTTAAGTTCTTAAGATTGAATTCATTGCACTTCTGAAATTATGAGTTAAGTATCCGGAGCTGACGGAACCATCAGAATCATTGAAATTCTACCAGTTTTCCACTTATATTAACGTTCCGTGTTGAAATTATTGTATTTGCTTTATATACTTGACTTTTTATAAAAAGTATATGGGGAACAGTTTCTCACACCACCCTCTCCCGACCTCAACCCAGTGGGCTTACACTGATTATGTTATTATTAAGTCAAAATTAGTGGTTCACAAGTTGAACCCAAGTAAATAAGGAAACATTTGCCTCTATTTTCCTAAAGGTTTTGCAGGTGGCAAATGAAAATTTTCAAAGGAATAGGAACAGCCATACAAACATTTCTGCAGCTATGACAGGCATTATGTTTAGTTTTGAGATAAAATAAACCACACACAATGTCGATTACCAAAAGGAAATTAAAGATAGTAGACCACAAAACATGAAACAAGAGAGGATCATTTAGGTTAAACTCTAACTGCCAAATATATATATATATACATATACAAACCAAGAGAAAATGGATGCACCTTGAATAAGCATTTAAAGGATCAGATTGTGTTATTTTAAAATTGTGGAAGAAAGAAAAAAAAATGTACCTTGAATACGTATTTGAGAAGAGAAACATTATTATCTCCTCTTATCTGTAGTGAAATATGTGGCTGTCCTGTGCCCTCCCCTCCATGTTAGTCAGCACAACTGTTATTTCATTGTTTGCATCTAATTCTGGATTCTCTGCTTTGCACCTAACAATGTGTATTACTCCTCAGTCCCTATTTTTACTCATCAAATACTCCTCCTTCCTTTTTTTTACTTGTTCAATTTTGATTTTTTACTTGTCTTTTTATATTTGTTATTTTTTGATAAATCAAGAAAAGATAATATTTTTTACCTATTATATCCACAATTTAGTTAGATAGTTAATATTTTTGAAAAAGTAGAACGAAATCAATTTTGAAATTCTATCAATCTCATTAGGTTAATTATAATTTTATTAGCAAGTGTCAAATAAAAAATGGACAAGGAAATAGAGACAGGAGAGTACTTCCTAATTTGATTTCCTTTTTTACTTGTTATTTTTAATAAATCAAAAAAGGACAATTTGTTTCTTCTTATTATACCCTATATTTTTTTTAACATTGAGTTAATGTTTTGAAAACATAGTGAGTAAATATGTTTAAGACTCTATCTAGAATAAAATAGTAAACTCATTATACTAATCTTTGATTTTTTCATAGGTATGTCAAGTCAAATTTGACCGAGGAAGTATTACACTCTCTTTTTTCTTTTAGATTTTTTTTTCATTGGGTTTTTCTAGTAATATCTATTATTAGACCAAATAGGCATTATTTCGATGACTAAGGTAAATACTTTTCTTCTTTTTAATCTATGACTAATCTTATGAAACTTAAATTTTTATTGCTCTAAATATTGCGGGGCAAGAATTATATTTCATGGGGTGTATGAAAAAATTTCAATAATTCACGTAATATAAATTAGATGAAGTATTACCGTTTAATTAATAATTATTCGATCAAATCCGTGTTCAGACTTTTAGCTTCACCTCATCAAGTGGGACTGGAAGTGTTATGGAAAAAGATGGAAACAAGTGGGAATCCAATATATTTATTGAATATTTCTTCACATGCATGCAGTTAGTACAGATTTTTATTTTGGACTGCGTAAACCAATACTACGGTAGCAGACTAGCAGCGTTGTTTTGGTCTAACATTATATTTCATGGAAAGTGTTGTATCACAAAAATTATATTAATAAATAATTTATTTTATTTTTAAAATTACAAATTTCATTTTTATTATAGCTTTGGAAGATAGATTCTAAATACATTATTATTGAGTTGAATATAAATATTACAATGTTTTAATTTCAAATTTAGTTTACATATGCGTAAAATTATATAAAAGTGTATTTAAATATATAAAGTTCTCATGATAGATATAAGAAACTCCTATATGCAAACATGAATTTACGTGAAAAACTTATAAATGAATCATATACTCACTTAATGAGGCTCCATCATTTGCCTAAACGAGAAAACAAAGATAAACATCATATTGGATAAAAAAATAAATTATTCATGTATAAATTCTTGTATAACTTATATGATGTTTGACATGTAGATAGAAAATAAGTTATTCATGTATAAAATCAATACAATGTTGGATTGACTTATGCAGATTTTTGCATAACTAATATATACATAAGTTATGAGAAAAATTATATATTGTTTTATGTAAGTATTAGTGTCTTGTAGTCTGTGGCGTAGCTACATTGTTGTCAGGGTGTCCAATTGGACACTCCTCATCGAAAAAATATATTGTATATACAAGTAAAATGATACACGAAATGATTAATTAACATATTTTGAACACTCTTAACACAACAATCTATTGTAGCCGAGTGGTTTAGACGCTTGTAATGAGGCAGTCTGGTGTGTTTGAATCTCACTAGCAACAAATATTTTTCCATTTTTTGAAAAGAGTTTTTGTTGTACTATTTTTGGACACCTTAGTAAAAAATTTGGCTCCGTCACTGCTTGCAATTTGGAAAAAAAGGAAGAAGATGTAGCAATATCTATCCACTTTTTAAGTCGTGGCTAGTGCATATAACCTTTTTTTTATTTCCCATCCGGTGTTTGAAGCCCGCTTTAAACCCTAATGGGATTCATTAGAATCACGCGGCTTATTCGGGCCAGGGTGACTAGTGCCTATCACTTTCTACACCATGTTGCATGATGTATTTAATAGATCATATTTGTTAATATTGGAGTGTCATATAGAAAAAAGGATCTCTTGAAATGTCAATATAAATTACGTGGACAACATTAAGGTGTCGACTTAAGCCTCATATATTTTCTTTTCAACATCATATTGGTAACTTACTAAGCAACTTCCTAATGCAAATGAATCAACATCGATGCAATATTTATCGTTTACTTCTTGACCACGACTACTAAAAGCATAATGGAAGACGGGATGGACTTTGCCCCCAATTATGGTATGGAGTATGGACTCATATAAGTCAAGCTCTTTACTGATTCTGAAGTCTATAAAAATTCACTGATTCTGAAAAACTTTAGAGAATATCTTTGTAAGTTGGTTACTTGCACAAGCACAACTCTCAAAATGAGAAGTTCAAAATGCCACTTCCTAATTCTTTTCATTCAGTTTGTGTCCATCATTAGCTTTTACCAATATATGATGCCAATAAAAGGTGAAGATAATAAAACTAGTGTTGCAAAAGTAGATGTGGGCATAATTCTTGATCTGGAAACAGATGTGGGAAAAGTAATGCACATATCTATCTTACTAGCTCTTGATGATTACCATGCAACCGCTAGTCGCAGTGCCATTAGGATAGTCCCTCACTTGAGGGATTCCAAGAAAGATGATGTTGAAGCAGCATCCGCTGGTAAATTCAGCTCCTTGATATACTTCTCTTAACCTAGCATGCATATCTTGCTTTCTTTGCTTCACGAGTCACTAAAATAAGTACTTTTGGCTTCCCAGAAGCTTGGCCAAACAAGCTATCAGACATACTCTGGTAGTTAGTTATTCATGCCCAATTTGTACAATATTCTTACAGTCTGATTGTGTATGTGCAGCCGTATACTTGCTAAAGGATGTCCAAGTACAAGCTATCTTTGGGCCACAAATGTCTACACAAACTGATTTTGTGATTGACTTAGGGAACAGAGTAAAAGTCCCCATCATTTCTCCAGCAACAAGTCCTTTACTTACAGTTAAGGAAAATCCCTTTTTCATCAGAGGGGCACTTCCTTCTTCCAGCCAGACTAAGGCCATTGCAGCAATTGTAAAGAACTTTGATTGGAAGGAGGTTGTAGTCATCTATGAGGATAGCCCCTTTGGAACTGGGATAGTTCCACATTTGACTGATGCCTTGATGGAAATCAGCACTTCAGTCTCCTATAGAAGTGTTATTTCTCCATCAGCCAATGATGACCAAATCCTCAGTGAGCTATACAAGTTGAAAACAATGCAGACCAGGGTCTTCATTGTGCACTTTAGACCATTACTTGCCAAACGCCTTTTCCTCAAGGCAAACAAAGCCGGGATGATGAGCGATGGATATGCATGGATCATCACAGATGTGCTAACGAGTCTTCTTGACTCGGTAGATACTTCAGTGATTGAGTCATCAATGCAAGGTGTTCTTGGTGTAAAGCCATATGTTCCACGAACAAGTGAGCTTATCAATTACACCAAGAGGTGGAGGAGGAGATTCCGTCAAGAGTATCCACACATAGACATAGTAGAACTCAATGTTTTTGGGCTATGGGCATATGATGGCATCACAACATTAGCAAAAGCAGTAGAGAAAGTGGTTGGCACTGCCATCCCAAAATTCAAAAAAGCAGATAATAGAGAGTACTTAACGGACTTAGATGCACTTGGAACCTCAGAATTGGGATCTTTGCTCCTTCACTCTATGCAAAACACAGCGCTAAAAACAGGTCTAAGTAGTGATTTCAGCATTGTTGATGGAGAATTGCAGCCTTCCCCATATCAGATTGTGAATATAATTGGGAAAGCAGAGAGAAACATTGGATTCTGGACAGAAAAGGATGGAATTTCGTGTAAACTGAAAACCAATGGTAAAACAGCAGCTAAGTGTAATGATAAGCAACTAGGAGACATTTTTTGGCCAGGTGAATCTACTATTGCTCCAAAAGGCTGGGAAATGCCCACAAGTGGCAAGAAGTTAAGGGTTGGAGTTCCTGACAAAGAAGGACTGGAGCAATTCTTTAAAGTGGAAATAGATTCAAAAACACAAGAAGTAACTGTAACTGGTTTCTGTGCAGATGTCTTCAAAGAAGTCATCCAATCCTTGCCCTATGCTCTCCCTTACGAATTCATCCCATTTCAAATACCAGATAGCCCCACGTCTCCAGACTTTGATGATCATGCTTATAAGCTATTTTCTAAGGTAATAGAGTATCTAATCTTGTTCGAATTAGCCTCCTTTGCTGAATACCTTACATTACATCCATGCTCCCTCTAGATTTTCTTATTTCGCTTTTGTTTTGCCAGAGGAAGACCAACCATAAGTACTGAAATGATCATGGTTTACTTTAACCAGAAATTTGATGCAATTATAGGTGACATAACCATTTCAGCAAACCGATCCAAGTATGTGGATTTCACATTACCTTTTACAGAGTCGGGTTTTTCTGCAGTTGTGCCAGTAAAGGATGATGACAGGAAGAATGCTTGGATTTTCGTGAAACCACTAAAGAGCGAGCTTTGGGTAACAACAGGAGCATTCTTCGTTTTCATTGGTTTTGTGGTTTGGGTGCTCGAACATCGTGTAAACAAAGAGTTTCGAGGACCTAAACGAGAGCAAGTTAGGATGATATTCTGGTTTTCCTTCTCAACTCTCGTTTTTGCTCATAGTAAGCCTCTAATTCAAAGTAAATTATATATGAAAGCTTTATATTTATCCTAGCTAGTTTCTCAACAAATCATATATATGTGGTTGGTTGTTTCAGAAGAGAGAGTAACAAGTAACTTTACAAGATTTGTGCTGATTGTGTGGGTTTTCGTGGTTCTGGTGCTGACATCAAGTTATACAGCCAGTTTAACATCTCTGTTGACAGCGCAAAAGATTCAACCTACAATAACAGACCTCAATGATCTCATCAAGCGTGGAGAATATGTTGGGTACCAAAAAGGTTCCTTTGTCAGAGGTGTCTTGAAGAGCATGAAATTTGACAGCACCAAGTTCAGAAGTTATAGCACATTGGAAGAGTATAATGATGCCCTCTCAAGAGGAAGTAAAAACGGAGGTGTAGGTGCAATTATTGATGAACTACCTTATCTCAGACTCTTCCTCAACAAATACTGCAGAAAGTATATTATGGTTGGTCCAACTTACAAGACTGCTGGCTTTGGATTCGTAAGATTCTCTCTGTATCTGGAAATGTTCCATAAGTGAAACTATACTATCCACGGTATTTCACTCAATCTAATCTTTATTTTCCCGCAACTTCTTACAGGCATTTCCAAAAGGGTCACCTTTGGTAGCTGATGTATCAAGAGCAGTCTTGAAGGTGATGGAGGGAGAGTTTATGAATAACATAATACAGAAATGGTTTGGGAATGAAACAGATTGTCCAAGGATAGATGGAATGTCTATAACATCTGATAGTCTCATGCTGGATAGTTTTAAGGGTCTTTTCGTTATAGCTGGTGTATCAGCAGGTTCCGCTCTTCTCATATTCTTCCTCAACTTCCTTTATCAGAATAAGGAAATCTTAGCCACTGATGATTCAGTATGGAAAAAGCTTTCTGCAATAGCAAAAGTTTTTGATGAAGAGAAAGACAACTCTAATTCTATGTCGGAAAATCCATCTGAAGGCAATGAAAGCCAAACGGCTACACTGTTTGCAGAAAGTGAAGCTTCCAGCGAAGTATTGCCTGACCTTCCTTTGCAAAGCCTAGATATCAGAATTTCCGACAGGTTAGGAGCATCCCCTACTGCTGAAGGGTTCTCTATAACAGAACCTGGAACTCCAGTTCATGAAATCGTTACCACGACCATTGAACAGAGATTGCATAGGGCCATACAAGAGATGAGCTAATAGGGTTAGTTAGACCAGATGACATTATAACTTTGTCCCTCTTTGCCAGAGTTTAGGAGGTCACTTAACTATTTGATTGTTTTCTCAGAAAGCCACTCAACTTTGATTTTTAATTTAAAAGTCATTAAACTATTAATTTTTTTCTCAAAAAGTCACTCAACTTTGTTTTTTAATTCAAAATCACTCAACTATAATTTCTTTTCTGAGAAAATCACTTAACTATGGGTTCTTTTTACAAAAAATCGCTCAACATATTTAATTATTTCTTTAATTAAAATTTACTTGCATGAAATTTTTATTTCTAACTAAAATTGTAAAAAGATGACCCATCTATTTGACTCGATCCACTAAAAATATAATAGTGATCCTTTTATTTTACCTTTTCCCCCAAATACAATAGTTAGGATTAATTATTTTAAGAATCTTTAAATTCCATGAGTTTTATGATTATTTTCTACACTATGTTTAACACCTATTTATAGGAACATCGTTCCAGTTTGAAAAAATAATTAAGTATAGTATATTGACGGTGATATTGGATATTTTTAAGCATGGTATAATTGGCAGTACAAATGGATACTTTTTTTTATTTTTTATTTTTTTTATTAGGAATAAAAATTTCATTAAAGTAAATTTTAATTAAAAAAATGAATTGAATAGGTTGAGTCACTTTGTAAGTAAAATACTCATGGTTGAGTGATTTTGTAAGTAAAACACTCATAATTGAGTGATTTTTGAGTTAAAATTCAAAGTTGAGTGACTTTTTGAGAAAAAATTTATAGTTGAGTGACTTTATGAAAAAAGAATTCATAGTTAAATGACTTTTGAGTTAAAAAACAAAGTTGAGTTGACTTTTGGAGAAAAGAGTTCATAGTTGAGTGACCATCTGAGATATTAACTCTAGAATTTAGATATGATGGGTTCAAAGTTTAAGTTCTAAAGATTGAATTCATTGCATTTCTGTAATTATGAGTTGAGAATTTAATATTCGTTGAAATTCTTCTAATTTACTACTTGTTCCTTGTGTTGAAATTACTGTATTTACTTTTCATAATTACTAATATGTTTTACTTGAGCCAAAGATCTATGGGACAAGGTAGGATTAAGGCTGCTTACATGCCATCCTCCTCTTTTCTGCTGTTGGAAACTCACCGCTTAGTCGTTCCCTTCATGTAAAGAAAACCAGTTAATGTATATGTTCATTTCAGCATTTTATCTAATATCGATGCAGTGTATACATTATTACTTCGTTAAATCACTTAATAACTTGAATTATTTGGTGTATAATCCGATGGAAGTAAGTATTTACCTCTCTGCTTGATGTGCAAACAATTTGCTGAGAACGTGTAAGATAAAAGCCACGTTATATATGCTACATAGTCTTAGACGGATGTAGCTCTTTTATATTGAGTTCATCTGAATCCAGTATTTTTTATGCGGTGCACAAATTTACATGTAAGAAATCTCTAAAATTGAAATAAATAGTAACTATGAACCCATAATTTTAAATACATAATGGGTTCAATGATATAAGTCTCAAATATTGAAACCATAGAACTTAAATTCAGGATCGGTCTTTGAACGTAATGGCGATAAGCTGAGAGACAATAGCTTGTACTACTTGGTTAATATTTAGCCACAAGTTTTTAATCAATCATAACCCGCTCATAATTGATATGGGTAAAAATGGATTGGGTGACAAATGAGTTGGGTAAAATACTAGTTTATCCATATTTACCCATATTTGCACGAGTAAATAGTACTCTACTTAAGAATTCAACTTGGAGAAAATACTTTAGTCTTTTTTTAGATGAAAAATGTTGAAATGGCTTCATTTAGTTTTATTGTAACATAAAAGTAAAAAAAAAACTCCTATAACTTTCCAATATAAAATAAATTTATGTAATAACAAGGGGAAAATATTTTTAATTTCAAAGTAAATGAATATTTGTATATTAGGACTAAAACATGCTTAAAGCACTTTAAGCAATGTGAACACTAATACATGATTTGCTTATTTTACACTATTATTTATTATCCAATATAAAATTAAACAAAAAAATATATAATTATAATTAACAAAAAAAATGTACATTTAAAATATATATTTTTGGAGGGCCAAAAACTTTACCTTTTCAATTATAGAGAAAAATAATTAGTTCTATAGAAAAACATAAAAAGGAAAAAAAGTTGCAATATTTTTAGTGATATCATGAATTTTGAGTGAATAAAGTTAGAAGCTTAACCCATTTGGCTAATCCATATTTTGCCCATATTGTTATGGGTTGAATATGGGTATCAACCCATATTTTACCCATGTAAAAAGTCACTCACCTAAACCATTAAAATATGGGCGGGTTATGGGCTCATTTTGTCGGCACTAAATTCATGGTGTATATAATAAAGACACGTTCAAAAGTTTAGCAGCCGGAGAAAAGAAGCATAGACTTCAACTATTCTCTTATTTGAAAACTTCAACTTTGCTCATTCTGTCTACATTAATAATAGTTTGGACCCATACAAGTCAAGGTCTTCACTGATTGAAGTAAATCAAATTCACTGATTATGTACAGAATATCGTTACTTGCACAAGCACAACTCCTTGCCTAACTCTCAGACTACTTTCTACCAGAGTTTTTCAAATGAGAAATCCAAGATGCCATTTCCTAGTTCTATTATTCATTCAACTTGTATCTATCATTAGCTTTTGTCACTACATAATGCCAATAAGAGGTGAAGATAATAACACTAGTGCTGTAAAGGTGGATGTGGGTATAATTCTTGATATGGAAACAGATGTGGCAAAAGTAATGCACACATGTATTTTACTAGCAATTGAAGATTACCATGCTGCCGCCAGTCGTACTGCCACTAGGATAGTACCCCACTTGAGGGATTCCGAGAAAGATAATGTTGAAGCAGCATCCGCTGGTATATTCTGATCCATGATTTACTTCTGTTAAACTAGCATATCATTCTCTCTTTTCGTCTGTTTTCACTTTGGAACGATTTCTCATAGTCTGATTGTGTATACGCAGCCATATACTTGCTAAAGGATGTCCAAGTACAAGCTATCTTTGGGCCACAAATGTCTACACAAACTGATTTTGTGATTGACTTAGGGAACAGAGCAAAAGTTCCTATCATATCTCCAGCAACAAGTCCTTCACTTTCTGTCAAGGAAAATCCCTTCTTCATCAGAGGAGCACTTCCTTCTTCCAGACAGACTAAAGCCATTGCAGCAATTGTTAAAAACTATAATTGGACGAAGGTTGTAATCATCCACGAGGATAGCTCCATTGGAACTGGGATAGTTCCACATCTGACTGATGCCTTACTGGAAATCAACACTTTAGTCCCCTATAAAAGTGCTATTTCTCCTTCAGCCAGTGATGATCAAATCCTCAAGGAGTTGCACAATTTGAATACAAAGCAAACCACAGTGTTCATTGTGCACTTACAACCATATCTTGCCTCACGCCTTTTCCTCAAGGCCAAAGAAGCTGGGATGATGAGCAGTGGATATGCATGGATCATCACAGATGTGCTAACAAGTTTTCTGGACTCAGTAGATCATTCAGTCATTGAGTCATCAATGCAAGGTGTTCTAGGTATAAAACCTTATGTTCCAAGATCAAATGAGCTTGACATGTTCACCAAGAGATGGAAAAAGAGATTCTGTCAAGAGTATCCAGACATGGACCCAGTTGAACTCAATGTTTTTGGGCTATGGGCGTATGATGGCATCACAGCATTAACAAAAGCAGTAGAGAAGGTTGGTGGCACTGCCATTCCAAAATTCAAGAATGCAGACACTAGCAAGAACTTAACGGACTTAGACACACTTGGAACTTCAGAATTGGGGTCTCTGCTCATTCACTCTATGCAAAACATAACACTAAAAACAGGTCTAAGTGGTGATTTCTGCATCGCTAATGGAGAATTGCATCCTTCCCCATATCAGATTGTGAATATTATTGGGACAGGACAGAGAAGCGTTGGATTTTGGACAGAGAAGGATGGCATTTCGTACAAACTGAAGATGAATGGTGAAACAGCTAAAACTAATAATAAGCAACTAGGGGCCATCATTTGGCCCGGTGAATCTATTATAGTTCCGAGAGGCTGGGAAGTATCTACAAGTGGGAAGACGCTAAGGGTTGGAGTTCCTGTCAGTGAACACATGAATGAATTCTTTATAATAAAAAGAGATTCAAAAACACAAGCACAAGTTGCAGCTGGTTTATGTGTAGATTTCTTCAACGAAGTCATCCAATATTTGCCATATGGTGTCCCTTACAAGTTTATTCCAATTCGGATACCAGATAGCCCCACTTCCCCAGACTATGATCATCTTTATTACACGGTAATACCAAATCCTTGTGTAAAATGACCTCTTTGGTCAAATACCTTACATGCTCCTTTCTGGGGACTTTCTTCTCTACTTTCTACTTTTGTTCTGACTGAGGCAGACCAACCATTAATAGTGCAATAATCATCGTTTGCCTTGAACCAGGAATATGATGCAGTCGTAGGTGATTTGGCCATTTTAGCAAGACAATCTGATTATGTGGACTTTGCATTACCTTTTTCAGAATCGGGTATTGCCACAGTTGTGCCAGTTAAGGATGATGATAGAAAGAATATTTGGATTTTCTTGAAACCTCTAAAGAGCGAGCTCTGGATAACAACTGGAGCTTTCTTCGTCTTCATTGGTTTTGTGGTTTGGGTACTCGAACATCGTGTAAACAAAGAGTTTCGAGGACCCAAACACAAGCAAGTTGGGATGATATTCTGGTTTTCTTTCTCAACTCTCGTTTTTGCTCATAGTAAGTCTCTAACAGTGTAACTCAAAGGAAGCTTTAAGATTTCTCATTGTTTCTCAACATATCATATGTATTGTTGCAGGAGAGAGGGTAACAAGTAACTTAACAAGATTTGTGTTGATTGTATGGGTTTTCGTGGTTATGGTGCTGACATCAAGTTATACAGCCAGCTTAACATCTATGTTAACAGTGCAACAGCTTCAACCTACTATAACAAACCTTAATGATCTCATCAAGAATGAAGAATATGTTGGGTACCAAGAAGGTTCCTTTGTTGTTAACTTCTTGATGCACATGCAATTTGACAGCTCCAAGTTAAGAAGTTATAGCACATTGGAAGAGTACAATGATGCGCTCTCAAGAGGAAGTAAAAATGGAGGTGTTGCTGCAATTATTGATGAACTACCTTATCTCACACTCTTCCTCAACAAATACTGCAGGAAGTATATTATGGTTGGTCAAACTTACAAGACTAATGACTTTGGACTAGTAAGATTCTCTCTGAATCTTTTAACTGGAAAGGTTTCATAACTGATGTTATACTACTACACCCAATCTAATTAACTTTTTCTCCCCAATTTCTTGTAGGCATTTCGGAAAGACTCGCATTTGGTACCTGACGTCTCTAGCGCAGTCTTGAAGGTGAATGAGGGAGGAGAGTTTACGAAAAACGGTATACAGAAATACACTAGAAATGACACAGATTGTCCACAGAACGATGGGACATCTGATAGTCTCACACTAGATAGTTTTAAGGGCCTTTTTCTCATAGCTGGTGTATCAGCAGGCTCCACTCTTCTCATATTCTTCTTCATTTTCCTTTATCAGAATAGAGAAATCTTAGCCACTGATGATTCAATACAGAAAAGGCTTGCTGCAATAGCAAAAGTCTTTGATGAAGAAAAAGATAACTCTAATTCTAAGTCAGAAAAGCCAGAAGCCAATGAAGAAAGCCAAACGTCTACAATACTGTTCGCAGCAAGTGATGCTTCCCATGAAATATTGCCCGATCTCCCTTTGCAAAGCCTAGAAATCAGAATCTCCGATGGCCTAGGAGCATCCCCTGCAGATGAAGGGTTCTCTATAACAGAACCTGCAACTTCAGCTAATGAAACCATTACAGAGACATTTTAACTTTGTAACTCTTGGCCTTGATTTTTGCGTCAAGAGGCAGCTTCAGAACTAGATCTGATGGATTTAACCTTGGATGGTTGTCACCTATTGTATTACTGTGTACCAATTTATGTGGCAACATTCTGATCTAAAACATTCATTGACCATTTGGTGGCTATAAATCATCTACTACATCATCATACTTATTCTTAAAGTGAAAAGCCCCATAGTTGAAAGTTGATTTATGAAATTACTCTTCAATAGTTGATTGACAATTTTACCATACATCATTAAAAAATTACCTCTTTTTAAATAATGTAATATATATTACAAATTACCTTTTCACTAGTGTTGTCAAAGGCGCGTTTAAGCCCCGAAGCGAACCACAAAGCATGTCAAGTGTTTTGCCTCACTTAGGGCTCGTTTGGTTGGTTAATAAGTTATCCCAAGATTGTTATCTCATCCTCAATGTAGGATAAAAATAACACTACAATCCCAAGATAAGTTATCTTGCGATTTTATCCCAAACAAAGATGGGATAAATTCAGCCTAGAATTAATCACGAAATTAGTTATCCTTTATCCCTCGTTAGGGGTGTATATGATCGGGTTGGTTCGGGTTTTTCAAATATCAAACCAAATTATTTGTATAAAAAAATTAAATTTATAAACCAAACCAAACTAATAAATTTTGGATTTTTTCGGGTTTTTCAACCTCGGGTTGGTTGGGGTTTTTCAAATACCAAACCAAACCATTGTGTCAAATCTTTAAATTTATAAATCAAACCAAACTAATAAACCTCAATTTTTTTCAGATTTTTGGATTTTTTCGGTAAAGTGTGCATACAAACATATAATTAACTTGTGCTCCAAATATTTCTTTAGTCCAACCAAAATACAATTTGTTTCTTAAAAAAATAACACAAAATATGAGATGAGTACTGATGACACAAAAATATTCAATAAAAAGTAATAATGAAATCATCATATAAAATAAAGATTGCAAAATCATAATGAAAATGATCATAATTTAAAAGTACTAAATCATGCTAAAATAAGTTTAATAAGTATTAGTTACATTACTAAATATTTAAGGAAAATTAAAATTAGATTATGTATTTTAATTGTCTAAACCAATGTAAAACTAAAGAACAAATATTCAATATTATTGTCATTCTTAGTGTTGAATTGATTTTCTTTTTGCATTAGTATTAATTTGATTTTGATTTAAGTTTTATTATAATTATCAACTTCTATGAACTATAATCTTTATTGGACCATTCCGAATTCTAAGTTTTAAACTTGAAATAATATATTAAAAGATAAAAACTATGAAATAGTATAAGAAATATTTTAAAATTATATCAAAGTAAATACTTTTATATATAAAATAAAATTTAAAATTACATATATAATGTCGGGTTGTTTTTTTTAGTTAAAACCAAACCAATCCAAATATAGTCGGGGTTTTTTTTCCAATACAAAACCACTAGTCGGGTTTTTTTTTTCGGTTTGACTTGGTTTACGGTTTGGTTCGGTTTTGTACACCCCTATCCCTCGTACCAAACGAGCCATGTGCTCTTTTTTTTTTTTTTATGACAAGGGAAACCCGCAGCAGCTACCCTTTGGGTGCGCACAGGATAAAAACCCCGCTCCTATGCAATAACTCGCAAACCACATAGGAGAGGTAAACCGCACTAGGCAAGCCTGGTGCGACGAGCTCGACCCAGAAGGCAAACCCCTTACTTTCGCTGGCAAGGGGTTTCGAACTTGAGACCTCCAACATGGAAGTCCCAAGCTCAAACTTGAGACCTGCGACCCATGTACTCTTTAGTGTCGTCATCAAGGTTCTAAGACATAGTTTTCCTCACCGATGAGCATCTCCAGAAGAGACGACACCAAACGATTGATATTTCACGTTATCGTAATTCATTTCAATTTTTTTCCATATAATTGTTATTCATGCTTATAATTATTAGTCTTGAACTAAGCATATATATTTGTATTGTTTCTCCATTTGCTCTTTTCATTCAAGTTCATGTTTTATATGTGATTTGGCTTAAAATCCCAATGGACCTTAGAACTTTTTTGTGTATTTTTATTTTGATAACACTACTTTCAACTAGACGCCAAAGCCCTCGGGTCCGTGCATTAACATATTCCGTCAAACCTCAAACTTATTTCCAAAGCATTGTGTTGGAGTAGCGAACAAAGAAAAGAGTTCAAACTTCAAGCCATGAATTTTAAGGTGGCGCTAGCATTAAAGTTAGAAGATTTGGTTTCGAAAAAACATTCTGGGATGCAAGTTGTATTGGTAATTTGTTCATTGTTTTAGGTTTTTAGTTCACTCAAACGAGATAAAGCATAAAACAATTCTACTCAACCCTCTGGTTCCTTCTTACCCCTTTTATATCAACTTGGAACATAGGAACCAACTCACAAGTTAGCTTAGATGACCAAGGTGGTTATTTTGTGTGTTATGTTCCAAGACAGTCTTCAAAGACTCAATGATAAAATTAACCAGGAACAACGGGATTGATACATTATGATAGCTGAGTTTCCTTTAAAAACTAAAAATAAGTCACTTGACAACAGAAGCAGGTTCTAAAAATAAAAATTATCACAACTCCATCCAACAAGTATAAATCAAGGTCTATCGATTATATTATTAGCATATCAATGTTTTATGCAAGTTCCACCAGACATGCACCATACAAAATTCCAGCACGGTACAAAATTCAGTTGAGAGAAGAAATAAAGCCTGAGATCCAACCTTGTTCTCATTCTTCAGGAGAATTTGAGCGGGTGGCTGTTAAAAAACCAGCAGAAATGTTTATCAGTAAACAAAAAGCACAGCCAGCAATGGTGATAAGACAACAGAGAAAAAAACATCCTCCATGCCCCCATCCGCTCATCTAAAACATAAAAAAAGGTATGTAGATATATGGAACTATTGTTTTCAAAAGTGCATACATCACATGATAAGGCAGAGATGACATTTCTTAAAGATACAAAGGAGACACAAAAAAGCTAAATTCCTATTTACCACTATTCATTTGTTTATGACTTTTAACATGTGTGAGAGTTATTCCAATTAAAAAGCATGTATAAACACAAACATAAGCATCTATGTACATCAATCATGTACATTAATATCAATCAGCAGTGGCCCAGGGTGTCATCATAATGATCCTCCACTTTTTTCTATTTCTCTTAATGAGTCCAACTTCCATTCAAATTCCCGTTAGACCTTGTATTATGAAAAATAGGAAAATGAGAAGAAACAAATTATGTTATGAAACATTTCAACATAAAATGATAAGAATACAAATGTATAGATATGATGAAATGTATGAACTGATATCAGGCAGCGATTAGAGGTGAGTACATATTATCTTCTTCTTTTTTATTATGACAAGGGAAACCCACATCCGCTATCCTTTGGGTGCGCACAAGGTAAAAAACCCCTCCAATGCAATACCTCGCAAACCACACAGGAGAAGTAACCCACACTAGGCAAACCCGTGCTTTAGCTGGCAAGGGGTTTTGAACTTGAGGCCTCCAACATGAAAGCCCCAAGCCCAAACCACCTGGCCACCCCGAAGGGTATATATTAACTTTTTAGAAGAGGGGAATAAGAAAGAAAGAGCACAGGAATAGTACACAAGCCAGTAGACAGCATTAAACAAATGATCAACACTAGCAAGTACATCACTGAATATTAGTTGGCAGTGAATGAGTTCAAACGAGCAATTTAGTCGGGCAAACAGCACAGAGATCATCTGCAAATTCTAAATGATTCTCAGCACCACAAAATCTCCCCAAGTTAATTATCAATCATGCCAAGCTTTAGTGGATATCGACATGCAAGACAGAAAGAATAAAACTTCCACAGTCCACCTAAAAGAGGTAGATAAACTAATAAAATCGCTTTAATTTCAACTCATTGGTTATCTATTTAGTCAGGAGTAGAGTTCATTTAGAACATTTTCATGTCTAGGAGATGAAGAAAAATCTTCTCTTGATTAATAGAACTGTTTAGAGAACAACTCCCACAGAAACCAAACAAAGTTAATTATATGAACAAGAATCTCATTGCATTCTACCATATGAACATAAAACCCTAGATTTATAAACGCCACCTATTAACCATTCAAAAGAAAAACCGAACACAACATATTTGCAAGTTCAATTCATTTACGACTCCCTGCAACGAAATTCCCATCACTAATAACAGCATCCGAAGAACAGTAATAAAAGCAACTACTGAAACATTAACATGAATTGATACACAAAACAAAGGGAAACCAAAGATCTGAACTTTGAGTTTCCTGATCGAAAGGGGATAAAGGAAACAGAGAGATCGCTTACTGGGTTTCTGAGGCTTGCCATCAGCCCATTTGGAGATGGTGTAATGGACCTTCTCACGGCTCAAAGCTTCGGACTTGTAAGGCTCTTTAAGGCAGTTTCTGACCAGGTTCGCGCATAGGTTTGAGTATGTTATGTAAGTCATCCCTGCCGACCTCCAAAACGGTGCAGCTGCGTTAGAAGCCATTTTTCTGCTGCTTTTTGCTTTCTCTTTCTGGATTGCTTTCTCTCGGCTGCGTTTTGTTGTCACGGATGAGATGAGTAGCTGCGCACGATACCATGTCAATTAGGGATGTTCATGGTTATAGTTAAACAACTAAATTGAACTGTAATTTGAATTAAATTGATTAAAAAAAACTGATATTTGGTTGGATTTGGTTAGGTTTGATTTTTAAATTTTGAAAATCGATATTATTTGATTTGGATTTGGTTTTACAAAAGAATATTCGCAAAAATAACCAAATCGAACCGTTAAATTATATATATAAATTTTATAATTATTTATATATTATTCATAAATAAAATATAAATATTTTATTAAATTTTAATTAACTTAAATCTTTAATTTTATTATTTTCTTAAGCCCAACACTTAAATTTTAGCCCAAGTATTAAAATCCTAATTCTAACTCAACCAAAAATTTATTATTTAAGTGATTTTTACATTTGCAGCACTGATTTTATTTTTTTTGGTTTATTAGGAAAAATTCTCAATTGTCACAACATGCAAGATTCAATATGTTACTCCCTCTGTCCTAGTTTATGTGACATACTTTCATTTTTAATCAGTCTAAAAAAGAATGACACATTTCTATATTAAGTAACAATTTGACTGTAAAATGTCTATTTTACCCTTAATGAAATGATTTACAGTCACACAAATTTCTATCATTCATTTTGGACCACAAGTTTTAAAAGTCTTCCTTTCTTTCTTAAACTTCGTACTGAGTCAAACTACCTCACATAAAATGGGACAGAGGGAGTATATATTTATCCAAGACAACTCTGCTACTATTGATTTTCCACTACATATATACATTGCTTTCTCTTTTTAGATATAAGTCTTCTAACAGGGTAATGAGTTTTTT